>OX940975.1:66718665-66986283 GCA_954871275.1 Leptopterna dolabrata
AAGAACATTTTTTTAATTTTTGAGACCATTCGGAACTTTCTACTATGTTGCCATAAAGAGCAGGACATAGGCATCAACTTGGATTGACAGCACACATCATTTGTCTCTTACGATGTGGCCCCGTAGCGGAGTGGGCTAGGCGTCGAATTCCCACGCTGAAGGTCGTAGGTTCGAACCCCAGCCGGGACTAAAAAATATTTTTCACTCCCCGGGTTGGCTCCAGTATTCGATTTAGGGCTTTTCGGTAGGAGGGGGGGGGGGGGGGGCTCGAGGGTAGGTATTGACCACAGAAAACAGTAATTACGCAGAAGGGGCTTCTATACAGATAGATAATAGAGTTTTTTGCAGCATCATCACGCCGAAACGAAACGGAAAACGACACCGAAACGGAAATGGCGGATAGGGCGACCGAAGTCAGATGCTAACCTTTTTCGGTTCAGTTTTCGTTCAGCTTCGGCATCTACCGGCTGGTGAAGTCACGCTAACGTTATGTTAACCTCTCTTTCATCCATTTTACTCCGTGGTGAATAGAAATCTGTGTCTCCACATGGCGTCAACTCCGCATTAACATAGAAAGACGCGAAGAAGCAGCTGTGAATACGACGCTTGGCATTTATTTTCCAAGGAAAAAAGATGAAGGTAGGTAGCGTTATACAGATGTGAGGTTAAATTGCGTTTCATCATCTCAACACGACGAAACCTGACACCTTGAGATCCCGGTATTTTTCGTCGTCACGGTTCGTCAAAATTTTCGGTGTCTTAAGTGCGCAGCACTGCTTTCGTTTTGTTCGTTTCGGCATGAAGGTGCTGCGAAAACTCTCTAATAAACCGATGTGTGAACTGAATCATTCGCGAAGAAATCGAGGAAACCCATTTCAAAGGAAAACGGAGTTAATACTAAGAAGTTGTTTCCACTAATACACGAAAAAACGCGAGATGTACACCGTTATACCGGTTTCGGTGATCAAACCATCGTCGGTCACAAACAATAACTGAAGACACATTGGAGAGGTGACCTAACAAATAGTCCCAAAAGTTAAATGTGGTCGATTGGGATTGGTTGTGAAGAAGAATGGTGAAGGGAACAAAGGAAGGGGGGTCGATTCCGATTGGCCCGGAAGTGAATGCCAAAAAGAGAAAGGGTGGAAAGGCGGGAGGGGAGGAACCAAGCTGTTACAGAAATGAACGCAATAATGGAGAAAAACTTAAGGAACATCATTCAAAGATTTACCCAACCTATCGCTCCCAATAATTTCTTATTTTTGAAGTACATCCGACATGCTCCCTTCTGGGCAGAAATGAAGATATTCAACGAACTGTCTGCCTGTTCAATTCTGATCCTGCAGACAGACAGTTCCCACTTTGGAACTCAGCCTGGAACTGTTCAACACATTACTTCGGGCCGTCCTTATATTAGGAGTCGTCTTCGTTCTTCACTCTCCTGGTTGGCCGCTCTCGCTCAGGAGAGTCTGGCCAGAGCCCACTCTGGCCGAGGGAGTTCGGCCATTTCCGCCTGCAGGCGCTGCTAGCGACTTTCTTACAGAAGTCAGGCGTAACTGAGTAGATTGGTAGATCAGTGGTAACGACGATTCCTGTTAGACGTTAGGTCGTTGGATCGAGGGTAGGTAGGGTGGAAGTTTTTTGTCTCCGACACTTTCGAAAGATCAGTTTTTGTTGCGTTACGGCTCGTAACCATAATATTCTTGACAGATTATTTATTTGAACAGCTTTTTTAACTATTATTTTTAAAAACGATTGATGGAGTAGTACTACGTTCATTACTTTCTTAGCGAGTAGTAATAATATAATCGTTGCCAGATAGGTGACCAAAATTTAAGGGCCCTAGCGGGACCTTAGCGACGACTAAATTTGCAAGGAAATGGTATGTTTTTAGAAAGCCATTTTGCTCACACAAAAATTTCGGAGGGCAACGAAATGAAAATAATGGTAACAAGCAAAAAATACATATTTTATTCATTTACGAGATTCCAATTCACAGCTTATTCTTGTGAAATTAGGTACCTATGGAACTTCTGACTTTTCTCATAATTGTCTCAAAATATATAGGTATTTTCCTAGGAGAAATTAACGATAATGACAAAATTATACACTAGTCCCAGAGCTTTACCCACCCTCTTAAAAAAATGTTATTCTAGAGAAATCTTATCAAATCACAATACTTAAGTACAATTTAGTCTCTTTTAGGTTATAAATAGATACTTAGTGTCGTGAGTCCCTCCCGGGAACACTCCACCAGCAACTTTTAAGCTCTCACCAATATCCTTATGTAAAACTTACTTTCCGCTAATAAACATCTGAGTGGGGAGACAGGCAACAGAATCCAGGGGACACAACCTGGAGCCCCACTACCAACTCCCAACAGGGAGTTGGAGGGAGAGGCCTCCAAGTCCTATATAACCCTGGATCCTGGAGCTTTAGCTTCATTCGACACTTCCTCTAACCAGCTCTCTCTTCTCTCTCTTACCTTATCCCTCTCAGATGATCGGTTGACTACAGCCGCCTGAGAATTTACCTCCTCTCCTCCTTGTCTAGATGATCGGTTGACTACAGCCGCCTAGACAAGGACCTCTCCTTACCTAGATGATCGGTTGACTACAGCCGCCTAGGTAAATTCACTCACCCACCTCCATCTCCTTCCAAAGTCGTAGATGATCGGTTGACTACAGCCGCCTGCGACTTTTCCTCCTTTCACGCCACCGTGATGAAAATTCTAAATTCATCACAGTGGTGAACCCGACGTTCATCCAACCTTCTACCTTCTACCCTCTTACCACCTCATGTGTCGCCCCAGTCTAGTTCGGTGTCCCAAATTTTAAATTCAAATTTAAACAGTCAGTATATAAATTCGCAATTCTTGGCCCAACCTCACCACTCAACTCCAGCTCTCAACGCACCTCCGCTCCCGCCGATTGCGAGTTTCAAATTCAAAACTACCTCAATTTTGAATTTTAGTTACAGCCATGGACCCGAACTCAACGACGCCACCGTTCCCCCTCTCCGGAACGGCAAGAAACCGCCCCGCGTCTCCTTCGCAGGGGACCAACCGCCGCCAACACATACGCTATCCCACAACCGGCCAAAAAGAACGATAACCGCCCCATTTCCTGGACCCCCGCCCTCACAACCGCCTTTCAAAATTGCAAAAAGGACCTAGTAGACGCCGCTCTATTGGCCCATCCCGATCCCCATGCTCCCCTCTCCATCACGACCGATGCGTCTGACTGGGCCATCGGGGCAGTACTCCACCAACACACCGGCGCCACCCCCCAACCCCTCGGTTTCTTCTCAAAAACTCTGTCCCCAACTCAGAAAAATTACTCAACCTTTGACAGAGAACTCCTCGCCATCCACGAAGCCATCAAGCACTTCCGTGACTTCGTGGAGGGCAGGCAGTTCTCTGTCATCACTGATCATAAGCCCCTCACACATGCCCTCCTCCAAAACCGTAAATCCGCCTCCCCCCGTCGCCTCCGGCAACTCGAATTTATCGGACAGTTTACGTCCGATATTCGTTATTTGCCGGGGGCCGACAACTGCGTAGCAGACGCACTCTCCCGCCCCACCCCCACGCCGGTGGCGGAGTTACTGCCTTTCCCTTCCCCACAAACCCTCAAAACTCACCAAACTCCAACTTCCGACCCCGCACTCTCCAACCTCATCTCCGCCTCCAAATTGGAACAACTGCCTCCCCTCGACCTCTGGTGCGACGTAACGGCCGATTCACCGCGCCCTTACGTCCCGCCGGAGCTGAGGCGGCAGTTGTTCCTCCACTACCACTCCCTCCATCATCCCGGCATCCGGGCGAGCCGGGATCTGATCAAGACGCGGTACTTCTGGCCCCACATGAACACAGATATCCGTACCTGGGTTCTGGGGTGCCAGAAGTGCCAGCAATTTAAGGTCTCGGCTCACCCCCATGTACCTCCTCAACCCATTCCCGACTCCCTCCCGTGGGAACACGTCCATCTAGATCTGGTCGGCCCTCTTCCCCCCTCCGAGGGGAAGAGGTACTGCCTCACCATGATCGACCGTGCAACCAATTGGGTTGAGTGCATCCCGCTCGCCCACATTACCGCGGACGCCGTCGCCGCGGCCTTCCTCAATCAGTGGATCAGCCGCTACGGCTGTCCGCGGACACTCACGGTCGATCAGGGGAGGCAGTTTGAATCAGCCCACTTTGCCGACCTGCTCCGTTCCCTCGGGATTCAAAAAATCCGCACCACTCCTTATCACCCCCAATCCAACGGGAAAATAGAGCGGTGGCACTCGGTCCTTAAGCAAGCCATCTCCACATCAGCCACATCCCCCTCATGGACCAAAACCCTCCCCTACGTATTACTCAGCCTCCGCACTTCCGCCCGTCCTTCAGACAACACAAGTCCCGCACAACACGCTTTTCGAGACCCTCTACGTTTACCAGCCGACATTTTCACTCCCCACACCACCCCGTCAATTAACAGGGAACCACTCCACACAACAACACCACACAACGACACCACCTATCCCACACGTTTTTACACAGCCACTCACATGTACTTGAAGGAGCCCGGCATCCACAAAACATTTCAACCTCTCTACGCCGGGCCCTTCCACGTCATCCGCTCCACACACACAAGTGACGGGAAGCCCCACACTGTACCCCTCGCCCGATGTAAGCCAGCCCCAGTCCTCCCCGACACTTTGCACCACACCACTCACCCGACCACCCCCACACCACAAACGCCACACGTCGCCTCCATTTCACCCACCGGACCCCAACGTCGCCGCCTCTCTCCGCGACGTCCCGGGTACCGGCTCCCACCGGCTCTCCCCCTTCACCACCGCCCCGGCAGTGAAGGGGCCCCTCTATCAGTCTTCACTAACGTGAAGACTGTTAGAGGGAGTCACCTCTCTCACCCCATCACCTCACCACCAATACACACTCACTACATTACACTGCACACTATCCACACCCAGGGAACGGCGGACTTCAACACCCCGTTCCAATCTGTCAACCCCACCCAAATTTGTACCTACCAACCTTGTAAATACCAACTTTGTAAATACCAACCTTGTAAATACCAACCTTGTAAATACCAACCTTGTACATACCACCCTTGTAAATATTAGTCTATTATCTCATCATCATCATTGTAATCATGTCAGCTCACCTACACCACTACTGTATTCATTGTCAATATCATTCACCTACACCACTCCTGTACTTATCTTACTTATCTTACTTATCTTACATCTCATACTCTTACTATGTTACTCCTATGTTACTCCTACTTAGCACTTACTACCTATACTTACTATATTAATGCCTCCTAGAATTAAGTCAGACCTATCACGTTTCTGCCTTCAGCACACCGATTGTTTGCATCAGCCCTCAGCTTCTGTCACCTTGCGCCTTCAGCTCCACCTTTGTTTGCCGTTGCCCTCAGCCTCTGTCTCCTTGCGCCTTCAGCTCCCCTTTTGTTTGCCGCAGCCCTCAGCCTCTGTCACCTTACGCCTTCAGCTTCTCAAACATTGGTTCGAACTGGGGGGACCTCTGTCGTGAGTCCCTCCCGGGAACACTCCACCAGCAACTTTTAAGCTCTCACCAATATCCTTATGTAAAACTTACTTTCCGCTAATAAACATCTGAGTGGGGAGACAGGCAACAGAATCCAGGGGACACAACCTGGAGCCCCACTACCAACTCCCAACAGGGAGTTGGAGGGAGAGGCCTCCAAGTCCTATATAACCCTGGATCCTGGAGCTTTAGCTTCATTCGACACTTCCTCTAACCAGCTCTCTCTTCTCTCTCTTACCTTATCCCTCTCAGATGATCGGTTGACTACAGCCGCCTGAGAATTTACCTCCTCTCCTCCTTGTCTAGATGATCGGTTGACTACAGCCGCCTAGACAAGGACCTCTCCTTACCTAGATGATCGGTTGACTACAGCCGCCTAGGTAAATTCACTCACCCACCTCCATCTCCTTCCAAAGTCGTAGATGATCGGTTGACTACAGCCGCCTGCGACTTTTCCTCCTTTCACGCCACCGTGATGAAAATTCTAAATTCATCACACTTAGATTAGTGTTATAATACTGAACGTGAAAAAAATTGAGAGGAAAATTGCCCAAGGAAACGACTTCATTCTTATGTTATTATAAATTATAATATCACGACAATATCACATGTAATCAACCTTTTAATGTATCTTTAAATGAATTTTATTCATTTACGAGATTACAATTCTTTTTCAATGCTGGTTAATGGGAGTTTGAAGGGCGACTGAGATCCTGGTGTTTTTGAAACCATTGAGAAACACAAGCTTTCAACTGCCCTCAGTTGTTCCTGATGAGAAAACTTACCTTAATTCTGGTACACCTGAAGATGACTGTCAGAGGGCAGTTGAAAGCTTGTGTTTCTCAATGGTTTCAAAAACACCTGAATCTCAGTCGCTCTTCAAACTCCCATTAACCAGCGTTATATTAATTATATAATTAGGTACATGCTGATGATAACGTGATAAGGATACACGCCGATCGCGGTGGGCGGGAACGATGGATGGATCCGAACTTCCACGCGGAAACGGCCGAACCCCCTCGGCCGGAGTGGGCTCTGGCCAGACTCTCCTCTCTCGCTCGAGCTGCATCTTCTTCCTCAGGACTCAGGACCTTCTCGATAATTATATCCTGCCACGTGAGCCCAATGCTGCTCGCTTTGCAACATCGAGGCGACTACAAACCCCGGTGGCATGTTGTCTGCCGATACGACTAGCACCCCCTGTGCCAACTATTTTCTCTTGCCCATTTTGTGCGTCTGATGCACATCATCATCCCACGTCCTGGCAGCTGCGACACGTGGGAGCGAATACGTTTCCCATTCTGTGCATTCAGCTGTAGAATAAGCCACGAGAAAAACTGACTTAGGAAATAGATCACCTTTCAGTGCTTTCGTTCGAGTCATACTTTGATGACGGGACCAGCCGTGCAGTTCATCTTCCTCTCAGTTCCCCTCATAATTCTCCGCGTCCAGGTGCCTTCAGGAAAACGAAATTCGATGAAGTTTTCCTTTTCCTTATTTTTACAACAACAAAATGTTTTAATTACTAATAATGCAAATTTGATCACGTGGAGTTTTGAAGGTTGATTTTAATACAAAATAATTACTGATGAACGATGATTGAACTGGAATGAAGTGCTAACATGTTTTAAAAAACGCTGTAAATCCCTGCACAACGGTTTATTATGTTGTACAGAATACCGTCGTGTTACAGATCACAGCTCTCTGTATAGATGACCCGTCCATATAATATAATATGTACTATTCTATAAAATTACGTAGATCGCAGACCCTCCTTAGGTTAGTACCTAACCCCGTACTCGTTACTAGGTACCTACCAAAATCACGAGTTAAATGTTGCTAAAATAATTCTATCGATGACAAACAGTACCTAAAATGGCAAAACGAAACGCAAATAATGAGGTTCTGAATGGAAATTGTTGATGTGGAGTGAAAAAAGTTGCAAACGTACCTACCAACAAACTCCAGCCCCTTCTACATAGGTGGTGGTATAATGAACCGTTGAGTAATAGTTTACCGTTGTGTAATAATTTACCATTGTGTTGCTAAAATAATTCTATCGATGACAAACAGTAACTAAAACGGCAAAAAGAAACGCAAATAATGAAGTTCTGAAAGAAAATTGTTGATGTGGAGTGAAATAGATGCCCCTTCTGCGTAGATCACTGTTTTCTGTGGTCAGTACCTACCATCTGGTCAAGTATAGTGAACCTTTGTGTAATAACTTGCCCATCAATAATACTTCAACGGTTGTTCATATTGCAAAAGTACCGATCAACAAAATCCAGCCCCTTCTGGGTAGATGAACCGTTGTGTAATAGTTTGCCGTTCTGTAATAATTTACCACTGTGTAATAATTTACCAATCAATAATACTTCAAAGTTTGTTCAGGTTTCAGAAGTACCCACCAACAAAATCCAATAGTCCATCACTTATCAAAAGAAATAATATCGCAGAACATCCAACTCGACTTCATACAGCCATCCTTGATTATAATCAGGTGCTCCCTAGTGATGATATCCGGGCCGGATTTATACCGTTTGATTCACGATCGTGTTGACGAAGGTTTTTGGTACAAACGAACGGGTGGTCTCAAAAAATTGTTTAGCTCAAGACAAATTTAATAACGTAAAAAAAACCCTTCTATCGAAAGTTTTCGAGCTACGGCGTTCTGAAAATTGCAACCCCTATTTTGAACCCCTTAGCGATGACTGACAGTAACGCCGAGCTTCGTGGACCAACTAGACCCCGAACGGAACCTATAACCCGAATTTCATCAATTTTGTTTCATTGTAACTAACAAGAGTGGCCCAACGGCCTTATCAGGTGGAATAAACCGGTTCCTGTGAGATCACCGAAGTTAAGAAACCTCGAGCGTGGTTAGTACTTGGATGGGTGACCGCCTTGACACGTGGTGACACGTCCAAGTATGACCCATGCAGCTGTTGGGCGAACCCCTCACCACTCAAGGGGGCGAGGCAATGAGTAGCCAAGTAAAGAGCGAAATGATCAGATCGAATTCTGATCCTCCATTTGGAACACAGCTGATCACGTCCGCGACGCTGGCAGGGCAGTCGGACGAAAAGCCCCAGCCTGAAATGGCTGTTACTTTACTTTTTGTTTACTTTACTAAGAAGAGTGGTCAGTACGGCGTAAGGCGGACCGACAGAAATTTTTTTCCTGCATTTTCGGATTCTGCATACCTTGAAACGTAAACCATCAAATTTTGAGGGGGTTAGAATTTTGTTTTTTCATGCTCGATTCCAAGGGTTCAATATTGAAAATAATAAACCAAAAGGCAAACGAAAGAAATTCAACCTGTTACCTTGCAGTTTGGTTTCCTCTTCATACGGTCTAAGTGCTTTAGGATGGCCCTAAAGAAAAGAGTCATTAAGCATTCCCTTTACTTAAGCCAATGAAATTCCATTTGCTGAACGCAACTCACTCACACCTGGGATAGGCATTTGGACTCCGAGTGGTGGTGGTGCAGAGGTAGATAGTGTACTGTCGGGGAGTGTGGGGTTGAAAAAGCCGGGCCAAGTAAACAGTTCGTTTCCAGTGCTCTAGTGCCCTCCCTGAAGGTCCCTCGTGGAGAGAAAAACCCGTCGACGGGGGAAAAAAAGAAGTTGAAAAAAAAAAATAGAACTGGAAAGAAGATGCCTCCTTGTTCTGTTCCAATGGGGTCAGTGTTTGCTTTATGCGGACGCTATGAAAGGGAAAATAATTCGGAGGAGATACTGAGAGTCCTTGGGAGAAAGAGGGCGGTCTTGGAGTGGCTGAGGATGTTGCGGGTGTAGTTTGGGGAGGGCTAGATGGTTGATTCCTCGTTCCCTACCCACTTTCCCGACCCATCAACTGTTAACCCTTCACCCTCCACCTACTTATTCTGCCTTGCCTTCACCCTTAACCGTATTTTCTATTAGAATATTTACGTTGGGATAATATTTACGGGAATAGCTGGGGGAAGAGGGCGGAAAAAAAAAATCAATTCATCTTTAAACCCTCTCTCTCCCTCCTTCGGTCGTCTATATCTCAAAAAGTGGTACAGGCTTCAATCAGTAATTCAGTGAACAGGAATCGTGGGATGATTTGACGAACCAAACGTATTCTTATTCCTTAGTGTTGCGAGAATATCTTATATTCGCAGCATAACAGGAATTCAGTGATTTGATTGTACACTCACTGCTTTTTACCCATTACGCAGAAGGGTTATCTATAAAGGAAAATAATAAACCGTTATGTAAGGATTTGCAGTGTTTTTACATTCGTTTAGAAAACCGTGGATTTAATTTAGAAAATTGTAAATGTGATTTGGAAAATCTTTAATTTTTTCATTTGGAATTACGACTAGAATTAATTAATTTGTTCTTAATTTAAAAAAAATTCAACAAGATAATCAAGTCGTCCACAGAACTAATAAGTGGTTTTTTTCTCCTAGACGTCTCCCCCTCCACCCCTGCAATACATTATCCCCCTCACCCCGCCACTCAAAGCATGTCATAAATTAGTTTTAGCACCTTTCCCACCCCCAAACCATGTAATAAATTACTTTCAACTCCTCAGCGATAATTTTGCATAGGATAAAAACAACTTTGTAGCAACTTGAAAAAAATATGTCTATTTACTTTAGCCTAGACGAAAGAAAAAAACGCTGCAAATCCCTGCACAACGGTTTATTATTTTGTACAGAATACCCTTCTTTTACAGATCACAGCTCTCTGTATAGATAACCCGTCTATATAATATGTACTATTCTATACATATTATGCAGATCGCAGACCCTCCGTACGTTAGTACCTAACCCCGAACTCGTTACTAGGTACCTACCTAAACCGTTGTGTAATAATTTACCTGTATAGGTTTCCTTCTACGGAGATATAATGAACCGTTGTGTAACAATTTGCCCATCAATAATACTTCAACGGTTTTTCAAGTTGCAAACGTACCTATCAACAAAATCCAGCCCCTTCTTGGTAGATGAGCCGTTGTGTAATAATTTACCGTGGTGTAATAATTTACTGTTGTGTAATAATTTTCCGTTGTGTAATAATTTGCCATTGTGTAATAATTTACCCATCAATAATACTTCAACGTTCGTTCAAGTTGCAGAAGTACCTATCAACAAAATCCAGCCCCTTCTGGGTAGATGAGCCGTTGTGTAATAATTTACCTTTGTGTAATAATTTACCGTGGTGTAATAATTTACCGTTGTGTAATAATTTGCCGGTGTGTAATAATTTGCCATTGTGTAATAATTCACTCATCAATAATACTTCAACGTTTGTTCAAGTTTCGGAAGTACCTACCAACAAAATCCAATAGTCCATCACTTATCAAATGAAATAATATCGCAGAACAAACAACTCGACTTCATACAGCCATCCTTGATTATAATCAGATGCTCCGTAGTTATGATATCCGGGCCGATTTATACCGTTTGATTCACGATCGTGTTGACGAAGGTTTTTGGTGTTCACGAACGGCTGGACGTACGATGCTCCGGGTGGTCTCAAAAAATTGTTTAGCTCAAGACAAATGTAATAACGTAAAAACACCGTACCCTTCTGTCGAAAGTTTTCGAACTACGGCGTTCTGAAAATGTCAACCCCTATTTTGAACCCCTTAGACTGACAGTAACGTCGAGCTTCGAGGACCAACTAGACCCCGAACGAAACCTATAACCCGAATTTCATCAATTTTTTTTTCATGGTTAACTAAGAAAAGTGGCCCGTACGGCACGTCGTACGGCGGACAGACAGAAATATTTTTATTGCAGTTTTGGATTCTACATACCTTGAAACGTAAACCATCAAATTTTGAGGGGGGGTTAGAATTTTTTTTTTTTTTTTTTTTTCATGCTCGATTCCAATGGTTCATTATTGAAAATAATAAACCAAAAACCGTGCCTCCAGACAAAGCTGGAAATTATGTTAATTCATTCTGGGCATCCTAAATAAGAGCAATTCATGTTTGGCTATTGTTTCCGAGTCGAGCCGAAGTTTTCGGAGTCAAAAAACCGTGAAATGTTGGCACTAATACTTGGAAAATGCATCTTACAGACAGTTTTTCTCATTCCAAGTTAAAGATTATTAAATTCTGCGTCAACGACCTCCTTAAACATATATTTGGTTATTGCGTAATATATTTGGTTCAGCGGTTCTGTCAGAATTGTCATTCAAAATTAGGCAAATTTTTCCAGTCGACTGAAGCGTGTTATGCTCAATTTCTCACTCCTATATCTAAAAAACTGTTATTCCAAATGAAAAATGTCATAACTAAAGTTGTAGAGCACCGAATTCTGCGTTCAGAGCATCCATAATTTTGTTAATATATTTCATTTAAAATTGGAATTTAAAAAATTGGGATTTTAAATTAAACACCTTTTATTTGAATGAATTACTTTATTTATTTGGAATAACCTTTTTTGAGTTGCAGGCGAGTGAAACTGAGCGTAACACACTTTCCAGTCAAAATAGAAAAAAGGGCCTATTTTCGAATGCTAGTTTTGATCAAACCGCTGAACCACATTTAATGTTCAAAGAAGTCATTTTGCGCAGAATTTTATGCACTTTAATTTTTGCATGAGTAAGAATTTCTGTTCGATGCATATTTTAGGTGTTGTTTGGCCAAAAACTGAAGAAAGTTCAAACATTCTGTGGTTTTTTGGCTTCCAAAACTTCGGCTTGACTCTGAGACTTGTGACGGAGTTAGAGGAGAGTGATGGCGGACCCTCGAGAGTCCCCCTCCTAGACCAGTGAGATTATCACCGGTTAAGAAGGGTATCGATTAGGCTTCCACCAAACGACCCCCATCTCCACCGGAAAAATAAACGACTCAAGAACAGCCACACCGTCAGACTCCTCCCCACATGACATAGTTCTGGGTAGCGGAAGTGTGAGAGGGAAAAGGGATGTTGAAAAGTAGTATGAAGTTCTGGTTCTGGAAAGGACATCTGAACAACTTCAAGGTGACTAACCTCCATCGTAATGGTACTACCTCAATAATATTTACTGTTGGAGAACAAAGCTCCTACATTCGAGTATTGGCGGATAATGTTGTCAGAGGTTGTTGTCCAGTGAACTGTGCTCATCTGGGCAACCTCTAGGTGATCAACCTCCATCGTTAGGATGGAACAACTATTGGGACTTGTCAAGTAGGACACGGCATTCCTCGCTTTCAAATAAAGGCTCAGTATATTTAAATTATATTGACACTCCAAAGTGGTGAAGGGGTGTGGGGAAGCCAATAGATGTATTATCAAAGGGACAGGATGTTTGTAAAGGAACCCTGGAAACCTTTGGGCTTATCCTTCTGGAAAGTCCACAAGCAGTGGATGGAGTATGGTGAATTACTCAGCGCATACTACCAAACCACGCTGTACTACCATGTTGCACAGTTAGAGGAGAGTGACGGTGGACCCTCGAAAGTCCCCCTCCTTGACCGGTTAAGAACGGATATCGATTAGGCTTCCATCAAACGACCCCATCTCCACCGGAAAAATAAACGTCTCGAGAACAGCCACACCGTCACAGACTGAAACCATGAAAACATGAATTTCTCTTATTTGATACACTCAAAGTGAATTAAATCGTTTCCAGCTTTGTCCGAATATGACAAGGTTTATGGACACTTAAATTCTAAATTTACTGGTCTTTATATGCAGTTGTTTTAAGATAACGTTTAGGTAAACTTTTTTTGATTTTTTATACCTCCCCCCTGCATGGGCACCCTTGTCTTAAATGTCATCTAACTGTAAACTTGCGGATGTGAGCAGTTTTGGATAATGTTATCGTGGTGCCTGTGTTTGTCACTGGACAGTGGACACTATTCACTATTATTTCACTACACTAAATTGTGCGGCTTATTCCTTTTTAGGCGTCTCTGTAGGTGATCAACGTCGAGTAGACGGACGATCTATTCATTGTGCCATTGTAGTATCTGCTATTGGGCTGTTGCTATTAGTCGTATTTCGGCTTGAACCGTTTCCACTCCAAGAGCTCGTTGGATGTTATCATTGCGAATGATCATTGCGAATGTACCAGGGCGCATTGACAACGTTCCTGAGTACTTCGCTTTGGAATTTGTGTATCAGTTCCACGTTACTTACCCGCCAGGCCCCCCAGGCTGACTCCCGTAAGTCCGAACGGGCTTGAGGACCTGTTCATAGAGCACAAGTTTGCTCTCACCTGGCAGAACTGAGTGTCGTCCCATAAGCCAATATAATTTCCTGGATTTGAGCCGTAATTCTTCTTCCCTTTTTCTTGGCATGTGCCTTCCAGTTTGACATCAAGCGTCATTCCCAAGTAATTTGCCACAATGGCGCACGGGATGATTTTACCACTGAGGAATGTTGTGTGTGTGCTGAAGCTTCGATTGTTGAATTTCACAAGTAACGAACTTGGTCTCATTCATTCTGCTCCTCCATTGCGTAGTCCATAATTTTTATTTTTGAGAGAGAGCGGTTTAATTTTGTTACAGAGAATCCAAATTCCTGGTAACATTTTATATGACGCTTCGTGGAGGCCCTCTCCGAAATGAAAAAAATTTGGATCTTACTGTTAGATCTTACTGTTAATGAAATAAGGAAGTCAGGAGGTGGAGGGGACATTGATTTTTGTTCCTCGAAATTGAGCAATGCCAAGTTAGTTTACAGGATGGCCAATTCCAATCGTCACATCGTCAGGTATCAATATTGAGCGATATCCTGAGTTTGCGGATGGGGAGCTCGAGTTCCCACTCCACCTCCCGCCGTCTAACGCCAGCTCGGAAAGTAACTCGATGACGACAAAGTCACGTCCGCGCCATCAACGTGACGATGACGAGCGCCCCCGTTTATGACCCATTCGCCTCAGAACTGTGCGCCATACGATCAATAAATTATAAATTACTACGACGGTCTGGTGATTACGAGTCTCTCGTACTTGGAGAGGCCTTAATATGGCATTTTAGAACAGTTGCGTCCTTTGAGATCGTTTGCAATGACTCTGTTCAGTTGCTTCATGAAGAAAAGATTTATTCAGCCGGCACCTGACCTGAACAGCACAACTGAACTGGGGTTGTGTTATTGTTCGACGTTCAGGAGGCTCAGAGTAGTAACAACTTCATAAATTATGTTTGCCAGGTGATTATTGCTTAATTTGTTTTTATAGACAAAAAATGTTTTGTTGACAGGAGAGGAAATCTCCTAATAAGGCAAATTTAAATCATTGTTTTTTGGAGAAATATGTAAAATGCAATAAATTTAAATACATTTAGATTTCAGTGGCACTTAACAGTGTGTGACCCTCGAGAATCGACCTTACAAATGAAGTACATTGCAGTGAGGATGAAAGCGCTCTAATCCATCCGAACTTCAATGTGAATTAAGAGTACAAAACGAGCTGAGCCACTTACAAAGTGTGGAAATGAGGCAGTCACTTGAGTTGAAGCAACTCGAGTTGAAGAAAGATTCGCGAAACAAATTAATATAGCCCTTTCCACTACACTACACGCACATTTCCTGTGACATTCTTGCCAAGGAATTACATTTACAATTAAGCCTCTTGTAAGATTTCCGCAACGCAGAAATCTTACTTTAGGGAGGTTTAGTTCTCGGTTGTGCTAGAAGTGTCAAAATAAAGGAAAATTATAACAAACTGTCCTCTGAGCAAAATAAGAAGAATATTTGAGGAGTTTCTGCTTAGGCAACTAAAAGAAAACGGAAGAGCTCATTTGAAAACAAGAAAAGCTCAACGACTTGTGCCGCCGACACTGATAAATTTTATATTGGGAGCATTAAGAGTGGAAACTAAATTGCAATATAAGTCAAATGAACAAAAATAGATAGAATAGTTGGGTAGGTTCATTCAGTAGACAGATGGAGTATCCATGCATGTGTTAATGACTAAATGACTCAGGTCACATGGAATAACAGAAATAGTTGGATAGGCTCTGTTCGACTATTTTTCACGTAGTTAGAAGCGTTACAAGGAAGTGGTCAACATTTCATGTTTGCGCGTGCGCAGACGAAAGTTACAGTACGATTCCAATGAAATTTTTATGGAACTATCAAAGTATTATTCCTGGTCGACCCTCCAAGTTTTAACTTATTTCAACGGTACTTGAGGTTACGGGCGTTTCGAGTATTTCACGTTTGTGCATGCGTAAACGAAAATTACAGTACTTCTTCAATGATTTTGGTGTGGGACCATCTGTGACCCAACCCGCACCTACCAGTTTTCAGCCCATTTCAACCATTATTTCGGTTAGTTATGGGCGTTACAGGGAATTGACCACAGACAGACAGACCGACACGGAACCAAAAACGCTGCCAATTATTACACAACGGTTTATTATTTACCTGTATAGATGCCCGTTCTGCGTAATAGAGGGATGAAATTTCCCGAACGCCGTAGCTCGAAAACTTGATCATGAATGAAAGGTATAAATCCGGCCCGGATATTACTGCTAGGGAGCACCTGATTATAATCACGGAAGTAGGGGTAATATGGGGCTTCTGGGTCACTTTTGACCTTGACGTTATCTGATAACACTGATAAGAAGGTCGCTGACGTCATGACCTCTGACGTCACGGCCTCCGCTGATGTGATGCCACAGCCTCCTAAACACCATTTCCATGGATGTTATAAAGTGATTTATGCCCCATGGATGAAGTCAAGCTACAGTATCCATGTAAATTCCTCCTTAACTGGTTCCCGCCAATTTTTCAAATGCCATTTCCCTCTAATTTTCAAATACCTCCTCTCCTCCCCTCGTCTATTAATAGGTTATATCAGCTGGTAATCAATCTCCCGCCAATTTTTGAATTTCTCCCACTCCCCCTCGGCGATCAGCTGATGTTCACTTTACCTCCAGTTTTCAACCGCCAAGGCTTTTCCCTCTCATTTTCAAAAATACTCCCACCTCGCCCCCTCCCATGAATGACATAAGACCAGCTGTTTACCAAATTCCCGCCTTTTCAAACTGTCATCTCCCTCCCCTCCCCTCGTCTAATACGAGTTAGATCAGCTGATTATCAATATCCCGCCTTACCGCTAATTTTTGAATTTCTCCCACTCACCCCTCGACCATCAGCTGATGCTCCAGTTATCAAAGGCCACGGCTTTTCAAAATACTCCCCCCCCCCTCCCATGACCAGCTGTTTACCAAATTCCCGCCTTTTCAAACTGTCATACCCCCCCTCCCCTCCCACCACCTGATCATATGGCTTTCCCTCTCATTTCCAAAATACTCCCACGAATGACGTAAGACCAGCTGTTTACCGAATTCCCACCTTTTCAAACTGTCATCCCCCCCTCCCCACCCCTCCGCCTGATCATATGGTTTCCCTATCATTATCAAAATACCTCCCCTCCTCCCCTCATTTAATAATAGGTTAGATCAGCTGGTAATCAATTTCCCGCCTTACCACCAATTTTTGAATTTCTCCCACTCCCCCCTCGGCCATCAGCTGATGCTCCAGTTTTCAACGGCCAATACTCCCCCCCCCCACCCTTCCCATGAATGACATAAGACCAGCTGTTTACTAAATTCCCGCCTTTTCAAACTGTCATCTCCCCTCCCCTCCCCCGCCAACTGATCATATGGTTTTCCATCTAATTTTCAATTTCCCCTTCCCAACCTCTTATCCAGCTGAGGACGTACACCTTTCTTTTATCAAACAAGCTGTTGTGACGTCATTATCCTGTTACTATTATTTTTTGGGCGTTATCCCACCACGAACACTCCCCCTCAGGAATCAGCTGATGTTATTTTTACCCCCCTCCCCACGCCGCTATTTCAACCGATAATAATAATCCCGCTCATTTCGGCAACATCAAAATTTTTAGGGTGGGCCAAATATTTGGGCAACTGGTTTAACGTAGACCCATCGAGCTTAGGCTCTTTTTATAGCTCTCAATTACGCGATAACGATAACGATTACGATATAGACAAAGGTCTTGAATTATTTTTTCGGGTGTAGACCCACCTACGTAGGCTTGTTGGGGCTCAAAAGAAAGCGATTTTTCTGGGAGAATCGACATAAATATATGGATAAACCAAAAAGTAAGATGCTGTCCAATTTCGGTGGTGGTCCTCTATTTGACAGGTCCTGGATGTCGAGTAGGTAGGGCCATAGCTGTGTAACCCCTCAAACGAAAGCTCTTTCAGTGGACGTGACGAATATAGGAACCTCGAACCCCTTAAAACCCCCAAAATTTACCAAATTTCGAGAAGGTAGTACAAGAAAGCATTGAGATTTACAAGGAGAACAGAAACAAGAAGGAGCTATCGGTAGACTGAAATATAGAAACACGCGAGGAATACCTCAGTTAGCGTTGAAGGAGAAAAAAGGGGTGTAATATGAGGCGCTACATCAGCAAGCTGCGGGAACCTCGGGACTCGTCCGTTTCGACGCAAGTCGTTGCAGTCGATAGAATCAATTATCTTCACCATCCATTCTTTGAACTTCCATCAGGTACCAAGGTAGATGCATACTATTTTGTGAAATATACCTATACTTTGAAATAAAAATACTTAGGTTACAAAGCTTGAAACATGTACCTACACCAACAATAATATTGTACCTATCATAAATTCCGTAAGGACAGATTTTCATGTCAGCCGAAAATATTTTATTAATCATCATCGTCGTTCTTGAGTCAGGTGTGGAAGAAAGGATTCCAACACAAAAATTCACACATGCGAGTTATAAAATATATATCTATATATCCTCAATAATTATTCATCTACATTTACGATAACTAGTAGGTGCCATTAGAAAAGAGATCATACAGATTTGTTTGCTATTGGGCCTGTACAACTACTAGGTACTTGCAATAAAAATAAATAATAACTAAATGAAACTATAAAAAGTCACATCGATCATATTAAGATTCGGAATAATATATTTTTGAACCGATCTGCGGAATCAGTAAGGCCCGTCATACATAATCACTGGAGTCGTCCTCGTCAAAATGATCCAAACAGTTATGAAGGCAATAATGAGAACTCCTGCATACGCGTTTCACCAGTACTGAAGGATCGACGCTCATTTTTTTGTTCCTTCAAATGTCGAAAGATTTCATTTCATTTCATTTGATGAAAACCACTTCGATAGGGCTTGAAGTTTCACCATTGAACACGAAGGGGGTAGTAGAGCCTTCCAGCTGTTTCATGGGCTGAACAAGGATTTTCCATCGATGAATCGTGCAGCACAGTTAATATGGAACAATTAAATTGTTGACCCAAATCACGAATCATCCTATTATGAGAGAGGAACTCTCTTAATATTGCGCACTTTTCCAACCCTTTTGAGTAAAGAAATTTGATACCCGTGGTTGCATCCTGTAGAATTTAACGTATTTTTCGTAAGACGTATTTACATCGTTCCATGCTAAGCCGTAGATTCTTCCGACAATATCTTGATTGGATGGTGTCTCCTTTGATGAGGGTTTTTTGGAGGCAGAAAAACTAAATATTTTATGACGAATGCAGATGGCCCATCGTGAGCGATAACTGACAACTCCTTGATGACTCGCTCACATGGCAAAGTTGAATCGATTATAGAATAAGACATTTTGCTAATGATTACATTGCAACGGCGTTTGAGTAGCTACTGGCAAGGTCCAAGGCCTCCTTCCCAATAGGAGAACTGTTTGGTCAGCTATAATACATGTACCATCATGAATCCTAAGGTTGCTCTTTTTTAAAAATCCTACTGCTGAGAGAATGAAAATTTTTAATGACTTTCCGTCGGATCCCAGCCCTGCAGCTAATGGGTCGATGCTGGATTCATTTGGACACGTATAGATGATATTATTGCATGTCCGTTTTGTTCTTTGAAACTCAACAAATGGACGGAACAGGATGAACCCATAGCCGATCATGAGAGGTGGCGACCTAACTGTCCCCACGTGTGAAGAGTTTTGGATCCTAACGATAAACCCAGATTTTGTTGCTCTTTACTATGTCCTGTCGAACCAAAATCTCATGCAGATGGAGTCACTTGTTCTCGTTGTAAATAATACAATTATTGTAAATGCACTTTTAATATGATGAAAATGCAATTCAACGAAAATTGAAATACCTCTGACACTTTGTCTATCTATACAATACTTACCAAACATATGAACCTAAGTAAACATTCCTTGCTTGTTACCTATATGTGAAAATTTCGAGTGGCTGATTGATTGTGATCATAGCATTAACGGAATCATTAACTCATCTAGATGCTATACAGCTTTATGATTACCTGTCTACAGAAGATGGACGTACATTATCACCCTTGTGTGATGCAAGGAACAGGAGTTGAAGTTGCGAGGGTGCTTTATTGGTTAACACAGCAGAACCTTACACATTTTATCAGCCCAGTGTCTTTGAGAATCCTCAAAAAGTCACTCTCCCCTCACAGCGGAGAGATTTGATCTAACGAATCAAGATTAGACTCACATATACTCACAAGGAGGTAAGACAAATTATTCAAAGAGGGAACGAACCACTGCACGGAGAATTTTTCATGTTAATTATGGCTCAATACTTATGAATCCTATAAGGAACACTGCCCTTATAAACCTGCCCTATAAACCTGCCCTTATAAACACTGCCCTATAACGAACCTTATAAACTTTAACATGACCGTGAAGAGAAATCTTGCCGAAAATCTGCATAAACCTAAACAGTGACATTACCACAGGTCGAGGCTTTTGGTAAAACATATTCTCGATGACTTATGACAAGCTGACTTGATCGATTTACTTAACTACTCTGAGAGAGGGTTCAAAATATTTTTATTGACAGTAATTCATGTTGGATCGAAGAATAAAATTTGACAATGACGTTAGCATCAGTTTTCCGAGTCGGATACCGAAAAATCTACATGTCGATCGTGGGAAGGAGTTTTACAACTGCACCCACATAGAACTGAAGGCTTCGGTTGTGGGGAGATTAAATCGTACGGATGTAGACAGAATTCAGTGTGCAAGGTTAACAGAAGGTGTGTAAAATTGATACCTACCTATGCTTCTTGATAGCTACAATCGGCGGCGGATACATAGTTCAACAGGTATGAAGCCTGCTAATGTGGAGAAGAAGGATGAAAAACCTATCCTTGCACGTCAGTTTTCAAAAGTAACGGAGTCCCAACCAAAACTTGCCATTAGAGACCGAGGTCGTGTGCAAAAAATTAAAAATCTAGGTTTTAGACAATGGGTACCTACTTACCTTCATGAGCCAACGAACTATTAATCGCCGCACGCATACGGCGAAATGATAAAGTACCTACCTACCAACTTATAATTTCATTTGCATGAGCAGACGATGAAAGTCATTTCATTTTGTCCTTCTTTCTTAAAATATCTTTATTACATACCTACGTGTTAAGCTAGTTCCTATTCCTCTGACGCCAACCAGTACCTATGACTCGAGTAGCTTAGACACATTAGTTCATAGATCAATATTCTTAGAAGTACTAAGTTCTGAATTTCGACGATATCTTCCTAAATTCACAGTAAACGCTCTCTCATGAATTTACCTAGTGTGCGTTCATGAAATCTATGAAATGGATCGACGCCTTTAGCTTTTTTGATTGCGCGGCTTCCGTATATTGGAGTCCTTAAGTTTGGTATGCAGGCCGACAAAACTATTTGATAGGAATACCTGCTACCTGGTCTTATCCTTCAATAATTCTATTTCCCAACTACTTTCTTATTCGCAAGTTACAGTCAAGGGGGTGGTGATTATGATAGTTGCTGAAATAAATCAAGTTAACTACCTATCTGTATTCTCAAATTTATCGTATATTGTACACGTAGTCCTAGTAATTTTTACATCTGGGTATGAACCCACCCTACACACTATCCATCTGTATCCATATATACACCTCCTCTCTACCATCAACAGTGGGACGGAGGGATTCGAACCCCTACCTAATTTTCATCGAAGGTAAATCTAGCGTTGAAATTTGTTCTGTTAGCTGGTTTCATAATAATTATCGAGTCGTTGGTTACCTTTGAACTTGCGCTTGTTCATCACAGATCGCCCTAAGACGGAGTTTTAGGTTAATTTGTAGTAATCTTTATCGAGTTCCGAAACCTATCGAGCTCTCAATTGGGTATTGTACTCCACATAAGGACCAAATAGAGACCTGCACATGTTTGGATATGCAGATGATTATCCGTAGTTGAGGATTGTGTTATCATATATTATTTGAATGGGGTTAGGACGACTTGATATATTTTAGTAAACGCTCAATATCTGCTTAAGTAACAAGAGGAAATTAATCATAATATTATGTTGTACTTTTTTAAATTCAACTATTTCGCTCTCTGGAAGTTGATAACGGAGGGGGGGAAATAATGATACAGATTCATGTTCTTGAAGCCTCTCTTTCGCTGACATTCCTAAACAATCACTCTGATATGTGTCTTGAAGCATCGCGTACTAATTTAACTAGCATGTTGGTGGATACTGAGCTCATTACTGATTAAACGACTTACATATTTTATAAACCAATAACCAATCAAGTTAACTACCTATCGATATTCTCAAATTTATCGTATAATGTACACGCAGAAGGAGGCGTCATAGTAATTTTTACATCTAGGATGAACGCATCTGTATCCATATACACCTCCTCTCATCCACCAAGAGAGGGACGAAGTCTATCATAGAATAGGTATTACATCCAGGATTTCGACAATAACTCTAGCAGAACGAATCCGTCATAGGTGGGCATATGTAACATGTCTGTTTTCCGGTCCACTAGAACCCCTACAAAATTTTCATCGGCGTTGAAATTTGGTCTGTTAACTGGTTTCATAATAATTATCGAGTCGGTGGTTAATACCATTTGAAATCTTTGAACTTGCGCTTGTTCATCACAGATCGTTCTAAAACAGAGTTTTAAGTTAATTTGCAGTAATCTTTATCGAATTCCGAAACCTATCGAGCACTCAATTGGGTATTGTACTCCACATAAGGACCAAATAGAGACCTGCACATGTTTGGATATGCAGATGATTATCCGTAGTTGAGGATTGTGTTATCATATATTATTTGAATGGGGTTAGGACGACTTGATATATTTTAGTAAACGCTCAATATCTGTGTAAATCACAAGGGGACATTAATCATAATATTATGTTGTACTTTTTTTAAATTCAACTATTTCGTTCTCCGGAAATTGATAACGGATGGGAGGAAAAAATTATACAGATTCATTTCCTTGAAGCCTCTTTTTCAACTTGAACAAACTTTATGCTCATGAATGACAACAAATAATATTAATTTTAGAATTCTTGAATTCATTGCATATTTATGAAACTTTAATTCCCCGACCGGGTCCAGTACTCGATTTACAGCGTTCCCAAGGGAAGTATTGACCACAGAAAACAGCGATCTACGCAGAAGGGTACCTACCTTCAGCCACCAAAACTACCACTATGTCATAATTTGCAGCATTTTTCTGTAGTTTTCATAAACTTCTGTTTGCAAAACAATGTATTCCTTCAAATTTCGTATCTTGAAACGGCCCCAAACGTTTTGAGCGTGGGCGTAGTCCCCGTCAGTTATTTGCAAACCGATCTCGAACTAAGGAATTTTTCAGACTACCAAGAATATTGGACATCCAGCCTTCAGTTCACAGTAGGGGGCAGTAGGGGAGTTGTTCGTCACAGATCTAAGACGGAGTTTTAGGTTAATTTGTAGTCATCTTTATCGAATTCCGAAACCTATCGAGCAACCTTAGGATTCATGATGTTTTTTGGATCGTTAGGATCCAAAACTCTTCACACGTGGGGACAGTTAGGTCGCCACCTCTCATGATCGGCTATGGGCTCTTCGGTCCATTTGATGAGTTTCAAAGAACAAAACGGACATGCAATAATATCATCTATACGTGTCCAAATGAATCCAGCATCGACCCATTAGCTGCAGGGCTGGGATGGTAAATTTATCCGACGGAAAGTCATTAAAAATTTTCATTCTCTCAGCAGTAGGATTTTTAAAAAAGAGCAACCTTAGGATTCATGATGGTACATGTATTATAGCTGACCAAACAGTTCTCCTATTGGGAAGGAGGCCTTGGACCTTGCCAGTAGCTACTCAAACGCCGTTGCAATGTAATCATTAGCAAAATGTCTTATTCTATAATCGATTCAACTTTGCCATGTGAGCGAGTCATCAAGGAGTTGTCAGTTATCGCTCACGATGGGCCATCTGCATTCGTCATAAAATATTTAGTTTTTCTGCCTCCAAAAAACCCTCATCAAAGGAGACACCATCCAATCAAGATATTGTCGGAAGAATCTACGGCTTAGCATGGAACGATGTAAATACGTCTTACGAAAAATACGTTAAATTCTACAGGATGCAACCACGGGTATCAAATTTCTTTACTCAAAAGGGTTGGAAAAGTGCGCAATATTAAGAGAGTTCCTCTCTCATAATAGGATGATTCGTGATTTGGGTCAACAATTTAATTGTTCCATATTAACTGTGCTGCACGATTCATCGATGGAAAATCCTTGTTCAGCCCATGAAACAGCTGGAAGGCTCTACTACCCCCTTCGTGTTCAATGGTGAAACTTCAAGCCCTATCGAAGTGGTTTTCATCAAATGAAATGAAATGAAATCTTTCGACATTTGAAGGAACAAAAAAATGAGCGTCGATCCTTCAGTACTGGTGAAACGCGTATGCAGGAGTTCTCATTATTACCTTCATAACTGTTTGGATCTTTTTGACGAGGACGACTCCAGTGATTATGTATGACGGGCCTTACTGATTCCGCAGATCGGTTCAAAAATATATTATTCCGAATCTTAATATGATCGATGTGACTTTTTATAGTTTCATTTAGTTATTATTTATTTTTATTGCAAGTACCTAGTAGTTGTACAGGCCCAATAGCAAACAAATCTGTATGATCTCTTTTCTAATGGCACCTACTAGTTATCGTAAATGTAGATGAATAATTATTGAGGATATATAGATATATATTTTATAACTCGCATGTGTGAATTTTTGTGTTGGAATCCTTTCTTCCACACCTGACTCAATAACGACGATGATGATTAATAAAATATTTTCGGCTGACATGAAAATGACAGGAAAATCTGTCCTTACGGAATTTATGATAGGTACAATATTATTGTCGTGAGTCCCTCCCGGGAACACTCCACTAGCAACCTTAAAGCTCTCACCAATATTCCTATGTAAAAATTACCTTCCGCTAATAAACATCTGAGTGGGGAGACAGGCAACAGAATCCGGGGGACACAACCTGGAGCCCCACTACCAGCTCCCAGCAGGGAGCTGGAGGGAGAGGACTCCAAGTCCTATATAACCACGGATCCTGGAGCTTTAACTTCATTCGACACTTCCTCTAACCAGCTCTCTCTTCTCTCTCTAACTTCCTCCTCCCAGATGCCTGGTGGTATCCGCCGCTCTGGGAATTCACCTCCTACCTTTTCCCCTTGTCTACATCGGTGGATATCCGCCGCCTAGACAAGCACCTTCCTTCACCTACATCGGTGGATTACCGCCGCCTAGGTGAATTTCCTTCCTCTCGCCTACATCGGTGGATTACCGCCGCCTAGACGAGATTCCTTCCACTCACCTACATCGGTGGATTACCGCCGCCTAGGTGAACTTCCTTCCTCTCACCTACATCGGTGGATTACCGCCGCCTAGGTGAAATTCCCTCGCTCTCCTCTATTCACTCCTTCACGCCACCGTGATGATAAATTCAAATTCATCACAGTGGTGAACCCGACGTTCATCCAACCTTCTATCTACCCTTCCTACCTTCTTACCACCTCATGTGTCGCCCCAGTCTAGTTCGGTGTCCCGAATTTTAAATTCACATTTAAAATAGTCAGTATAAATTCGCAATTTTTTGGCCCACCCGCAACCGCTCACACAGCTCTCAACTCTCCGCCGCAACCACATCCGCTGCCGCAAATTGCGAATTTTCAAATTCAAACACTCAAATTGAATTTTGTTCACAGACGCCTCCACCATGGACCCGAACTCACCATCGCCGCTGCTCCTCCGGCCATCCCTGCTGCAGCCGCCGACCACTGCGGCTTCTGACGCAACCGACAACCCCTTCACCAGCCTCTCACCACCCGGCTCCGCCGCATCCGCCGCCGCCGCTGCCGCCGCCGCTGCAGCTGCCGCACACGCCGCCGCCGACGTCACGACGGCCTCGGCGTCGTTCCCGCTATCGCTACCCCCCTTCTACACGCACGACCCCGCACTCTGGTTCTTCCAGGTCGACGCTGCGTTTTCTGCCGCCAACATCCGCAGCCAGCGTACCCGCTACTCCCGCATCATCTCTCTACTACCATATGAGATCCTCCTGCAGACATCGGACATCTCCCCCGACGCCACGGCCACCTACGACGACCTCCGCGCCCGCCTCATCAGTTTATACCAACCTTCCAAGATCGCACGTGTCGCAGCGCTCTCCCAGCCCCAACATCTCGGCGATTTGAAGCCCTCCCACCTATACCGTCGCCTACGTCATCAGTTACACGACGTCGTGACGGCCGACATCGCTCGGACTTTCTGGCTGCGAGCCCTCCCCCACCCCATCCAGATGGCGCTCGCCAGCCACCTCGACGGACCGGACGAGCCGCTACTCCGTCTAGCCGACACAGTTTACGACCTCGCCGCGGCCGCCAGCGTCACGGAAGTCGCCGCACCCCGCACCCCCACCCCGCGCAGGGACCGATCACCGTCTCAAGAGCGCCGCCGGCCCCCCTCCCTCCACCGGCGCCGCTCCCTCTCCGTCGATCGCCGGCCAACCCCCTCCACCGACCACCGACGCCAGCGCTCGGCCGACCGCCGCACCGTCTCCCCCACCCAGCAACGAAGAGGGAGGTCCCCGAACACGACAGCCCCCTCCAACTCCGCGCGCCCCACCAGGACCTACCTCCCAGCGGACCCCCCCCACCGATGTTTCTACCACGTGAACTTCGGTGGGGAGGCCCGCAAATGCCAGCCCCCCTGCTCCTACTCCTCCAAGCAGGGAAACGCGGACGCCCGCCGGTAAATCCGGCGGGCCCCCCTCCTCGCCAACACGGGGGGGACCACCACCAACCCCTCCCCGCCCGCATTCACACCACCACTACCAAGCCTCGCTACCCCTCCTACGCCGCCGCCACGGCTGCCAACCTCCCGGCCGCGCCTGACGACGCCGCAAAACACGCCACCTCTCCATCAACTGACACCCCACCCCGAGTCAGCCCCTCCAAGCCCGCCTCCAGGGCAGCCAACCTTCCGGCCGCCACTAGCGCCGCCGCTACCGTTCCCCCACCCCGGAACGGCCCCTCCAAGCCCGCCTCCAGGGCAGCCAACCTTCCGGCCGCCACTAGCGCCGCCGCTACCGTTCCCCCACCCCGGAACGGCCCCTCCAAGCCCGCCTCCAGGGCAGCCACCCTTCCGGCCGCCACTAGCGCCGCCGCTACCGTTCCCCCACCCCGGAACGGCCCCTCCAAGCCCGCCTCCAGGGCAGCCACCCTCCCGGCCGCCACTAACGCCGCCGCTACCGTTCCCCCACCACGGAACGGCCCCTCCAGCCCCGCCCCCAAGGCAACCACCCCTCCGGCCGCCGCTCGCGCCGCCACTACCGTTCCCCCTCCCCGGAACGGCAAAAAAACGCCCCGTGTCTCCTTCGCGGAGGACCAACCACCGCCATCGCACCCGCCCATCACCTCGGACGAACCAAGCCCCTCCCATCCGACAGACCCCAACACCTCAGCCATTTTACCGCACTCCGCCCCAGCTCACCAACGCCTGTTCCTCAAATGCTCAAAAACGCACGTCCCGTTCCTCGTCGACACAGGGGCGGCGCTCTCCATATTCCCGAATAATATTCTCCGGCGACAGGCGCGTTGTTACCGGCAACTCCTCTACGCCGCCAACGGTACCACCATCCCCTCGTACGGGACGTACCGCTCATCAATCCATATGAGCGGGCTCGCGTACGAGTGGGAATTTACCGTGGCGGACGTAGAGAAAGCTATCCTGGGGGCCGACTTCCTCGCATATTTCGGCCTCCAGGTAGACGTCCGTAACGCGCGCCTGCTCGACCCCTCCACCCAGAAACCCATCCCCGGGTTTATTCATGCGGTAGATCGCCCCCCGTCCCAATTTGAACAACTCCTCCCACAATACAAACCCCAGCGCCGCCCCTCAGCTCACATCTCACAGACCCAGCACTACATTGAAACCTCTGGCCCCCCAATATCCGCAAAAGCACGCCGCCTCCACCCCCTCCAACTCTCACAGGCCCGCAAACACTTTGATAACCTCATCAAGGAAGGCATTATCCGCCCCTCCAAATCCCCGTGGGCTTCTCCACTACATATTGTGCAGAAGCCTAACGGGGATATCCGCCCCTGCGGTGACTACCGCCGCCTCAATGCCCGAACAACCCCTGATCTCTACAACGTCCCGCATCTCCGGGACTTCTCTTCCCACCTCCACAACACGACCATCTTTTCAACACTCGACATCTCTAGAGCCTTCCATCACATTCACATCTACCCCCCTGACGTCCCTAAAACAGCCATCATCACCCCTTTCGGCCTGTTCGAGTATATCAAAATGGGTTTCGGCCTCCGTAACGCTGCCCAGACATGGCAGCGTTACATGGACAACATTCTACGAGGCCTACCCTTCGTATTCTGTTTTTTGGACGACGTACTGATCGCTTCCCGGGACCCGAAGGAACACCTCGCACACCTGAAACAGGTACTTGACATCTTCGCCGCCGAGGGCCTCACCATAAACTTTCCGAAATTTGTTCTCGCCCAACCCTCCGTCCGCTGCCTCGGCCACCAGGTTTCGTCCGAAGGAATAAAACCCCTACCTGACAAGGTGCACACCCTCACCGACTTTCCACAACCCAACACTGTCTCAGAACTCCGCCGTTTCCTGGGTATGTTGAACTTTTATCGTAGACACATCAAACACGCAGCACAACATCAACAACCACTCATACACGCTATCCCACAACCGGCCAAGAAAAACGATAAACGCCCCATTTTCTGGACCCCCACCCTCACAGCCGCCTTTCAACAATGCAAACAGGACCTAGTAGACGCCGCTCTATTGGCCCATCCCGATCCCCATGCCCCCCTCTCCATCACCACGGATGCGTCCGACTGGGCCATCGGGGCAGTCCTCCACCAACACACCGGCGCCACCCCCCAACCCCTCGGCTTTTTCTCTAAAACTCTGTCCCCAACTCAAAAAAATTACTCCACCTTTGACAGAGAACTCCTCGCCATCCACGAAGCCATCAAACACTTCCGTGACTTCGTGGAGGGCAGGCAGTTCTCTGTCGTCACCGACCATAAGCCCCTCACCCACGCCCTCCTCCAAAATCGAAAATCAGCCTCCCCCCGTCGCCTCCGGCAACTCGAATTTATCGGACAATTCACGTCCGATATTCGTTATTTGCCGGGGGCCGACAACTGCGTCGCCGACGCCCTCTCCCGCCCCACCCCTGCGCCGGTGGCGGAGTTACTGCCCTTCCCTTCCCCGCAAAACCTCAAACACCACCAAAATCCTACTTCCGATCCCGCCCTTTCCAACCTCATCTCCGCCTCCAAATTGGAACAGCTGCCTCCCCTCGATCTCTGGTGCGACGTATCGGCCGATTCACCGCGCCCGTACGTCCCGCCGGAGCTGAGGAGGCAGTTGTTCCTCTATTACCACTCCCTCCATCATCCCGGCATTCGGGCGAGCCGGGACCTCATCAAGACGCGGTACTTCTGGCCCCATATGAACACAGATATCCGTACCTGGGTTCTGGGGTGCCAGAAGTGCCAGCAGTTCAAGGTCTCGGCTCACCCCCATGTACCTCCTCAACCCATCCCCGATTCTCTCCCGTGGGAACATGTCCACTTGGATCTGGTCGGCCCTCTTCCCCCCTCCGAGGGGAAGAGGTACTGCCTCACCATGATCGACCGTGCGACAAATTGGGTAGAGTGTATTCCACTCGCCCACATCACCGCGGACGCCGTCGCCGCGGCCTTCCTCAATCAATGGATCAGCCGCTACGGCTGTCCGCGGACACTCACGGTCGATCAGGGGAGGCAGTTTGAATCAGCCCACTTTGCCGACCTGCTCCGTTCCCTCGGGATTCAGAAAATCCGCACCACTCCTTATCACCCTCAATCCAACGGGAAAATAGAGCGGTGGCACTCGGTCCTCAAGCAAGCCATCTCCACATCAGCCACTTCCCCCTCATGGACCAAAACCCTCCCCTACGTTTTGCTTAGCCTCCGCACTTCCGCCCGTCCTTCAGACAACACAAGTCCCGCACAACACGCTTTTCGAGACCCTTTACGTTTGCCAGCCGACATCTTCACCCCACACCCCACCCCGTCAATTAACAGGGAACCACTCCGCACAACAACACCACACAACGACACCACCTATCCCACACGTTTTTACACAGCCACTCACATGTACTTGAAGGAGCCCGGCATCCACAAAACATTTCAACCTCTCTACGCCGGGCCCTTCCACGTCATCCGCTCCACAAACACCACGGCTACCCTGTTAATTGACGGGAAGCCCCACACTGTACCCCTCGCCCGATGTAAACCAGCCCCCGTCCTCCCAGACACTTCCACCCACACCACTCACCCGACCACCCCTACACCACAAACGCCACACATCCCCTCCATTTCGCCCACCGGACCCCAACGTCGCCACCCACCTCCGCGACGTCCCGGGTACCGGCTCCCACCGGCTCTTCCCCTTCACCACCGCCCCGGCAGTGAAGGGGCCCCTCTGTCAGTCTTCACTAACGTGAAGACTGTTAGAGGGAGTCGCCTCTCTCACCCCATCACCTCACCATCATTACACACTCACCACATTACACTGCACACTATCCACACCCAGGGAACGGCGGATTTCACAACCCCGCTCAAATCTGTCTCCCCTGAACCCGTACCTACAAATTGTATATACCTGTAAATACCTGTAAAAACCGCCTGTAAATACCTCGCAAATATCTAACTACCTTCTAAATGCCTGTACATATCACTCCTCTCATCATCATCATCAACCTCATCACCATTGTAAATATTGTCACTTCATCAATTTTTTAATCATACCCTCATTGTACATATTTCTCCCATCATCAAATTTTGTCATCCTCACTTATGTCCACTTATGTCTACTTATGTCTACTTATGTCTACTTTTGTCTACTTAGGTCTACTTATGTCTACTTATCCTACTACCTGTATATCACCCTAGATTTAAGACACCTCCGGTCACGCTTCTGCCTTCAGCACTGCAATTATTTGTTTCAGCCTTCAGCTCCTGTATACTTGCGCCTTCAGCTCCCCTCTTGTTTCCGCAGCCCTCAGCCCCTGTCACCTTGAGCCTTCAGCTACCTCAAACATTGGTTCGAACTGGGGGGACCTCTGTCGTGAGTCCCTCCCGGGAACACTCCACTAGCAACCTTAAAGCTCTCACCAATATTCCTATGTAAAAATTACCTTCCGCTAATAAACATCTGAGTGGGGAGACAGGCAACAGAATCCGGGGGACACAACCTGGAGCCCCACTACCAGCTCCCAGCAGGGAGCTGGAGGGAGAGGACTCCAAGTCCTATATAACCCCGGATCCTGGAGCTTTAGCTTCATTCGACACTTCCTCTAACCAGCTCTCTCTTCTCTCTCTACCTTCCTCCTCCCAGATGCCTGGTGGTATCCGCCGCTCTGGGAATTCACCTCCTACCTTTTCCCCTTGTCTACATCGGTGGATATCCGCCGCCTAGACAAGCACCTTCCTTCACCTACATCGGTGGATTACCGCCGCCTAGGTGAATTTCCTTCCTCTCGCCTACATCGGTGGATTACCGCCGCCTAGACGAGATTCCTTCCACTCACCTACATCGGTGGATTACCGCCGCCTAGGTGAACTTCCTTCCTCTCACCTACATCGGTGGATTACCGCCGCCTAGGTGAAATTCCCTCGCTCTCCTCTATTCACTCCTTCACGCCACCGTGATGATAAATTCAAATTCATCACAATTATTGTTGGTGTAGGTACATGTTTCAAGCTTTGTAACCTAAGTATTTTTATTTCAAAGTATAGGTATATTTCACAAAATAGTATGCATCTACCTTGGTACCTGATGGAAGTTCAAAGAATGGATGGTGAAGATAATTGATTCTATCGACTGCAACGACTTGCGTCGAAACGGACGAGTCCCGAGGTTCCCGCAGCTTGCTGATGTAGCGCCTCATATTACACCCCTTTTTTCTCCTTCAACGCTAACCTAGGTATTCCTCGCGTGTTTCTATATTTCAGTCTACCGATAGCTCCTTCTTGTTTCTGTTCTCCTTGTAAATCTCAATGCTTTCTTGTACTACCTTCTCGAAATTTGGTAAATTTTGGGGGTTTTAAGGGGTTCGAGGTTCCTATATTCGTCACGTCCACTGAAAGAGCTTTCGTTTGAGGGGTTACACAGCTATGGCCCTACCTACTCGACATCCAGGACCTGTCAAATAGAGGACCACCACCGAAATTGGACAGCATCTTACTTTTTGGTTCATCCATATATTTATGTCGATTCTCCCAGAAAAATCGCTTTCTTTTGAGCCCCAACAAGCCTACGTAGGTGGGTCTACACCCGAAAAAATAATTCAAGACCTTTATCTATATCGTAATCGTTATCGCGTGATTGAGAGCTATAAAAAGAGCCTAAGCTCGATGGGTCTACGTTAAACCAGTTGCCCAAATATTTGGCCCACCCTAAAAATTTTGATGTTGCCGAAATGAGCGGGATTATTATTATCGGTTGAAATAGCGGCGTGGGGAGGGGGGTAAAAATAACATCAGCTGATTCCTGAGGGGGAGTGGTCGTGGTGGGATAACGCCCAAAAAATAATAGTAACAGGATAATGACGTCACAACAGCTTGTTTGATAAAAGAAAGGTGTACGTCCTCAGCTGGATAAGAGGTTGGGAAGGGGAAATTGAAAATTAGATGGAAAACCATATGATCAGTTGGCGGGGGAGGGGAGGGGAGATGACAGTTTGAAAAGGCGGGAATTTAGTAAACAGCTGGTCTTATGTCATTCATGGGAGGGGGGGGAGTATTGGCCGTTGAAAACTGGAGCATCAGCTGATGGCCGAGGGGGGAGTGGGAGAAATTCAAAAATTGGTGGTAAGGCGGGAAATTGATTACCAGCTGATCTAACCTATTATTAGATGAGGGGAGGAGGGGAGGTATTTTGATAATGATAGGGAAACCATATGATCAGGTGGAGGGGTGGGGAGGGGGGATGACAGTTTGAAAAGGCGGGAATTCGGTAAACAGCTGGTCTTATGTCATTCGTGGGAGTATTTTGGAAATGAGAGGGAAAGCCATATGATCAGGCGGTGGGGAGGGGAGGGGGGTATGACAGTTTGAAAAGGCGGGAATTTGGTAAACAGCTGGTCATGAGAGGGGGGGGGGGGAGTATTTTGAAAAGCCTTGGCCTTTGATAACTGGAGCATCAGCTGATGGTCGAGGGGGGAGTGGGAGAAATTCAAAAATTAGCGGTAAGGCGGGAGATTGATAATCAGCTGATCTAACTTCGTATTAGACGAGGGGAGGGGAGGGAGATGACAGTTTGAAAAGGCGGGAATTTGGTAAACAGCTGGTCTTATGTCATTCATGGGAGGGGGCGAGGTGGGAGTATTTTTGAAAATGAGAGGGAAAAGCCTTGGCGGTTGAAAACTGGAGGTAAAGTGAACATCAGCTGATCGCCGAGGGGGAGTGGGAGAAATTCAAAAATTGGCGGGAGATTGATTACCAGCTGATATAACCTATTAATAGACGAGGGGAGGAGAGGAGGTATTTGAAAATTAGAGGGAAAGGGCATTTGAAAAATTGGCGGGAACCAGTTAAGGAGGAATTTACATGGATACTGTAGCTTGACTTCATTCATGGGGCATAAATCACTTTATAACATCCATGGAAATGGTGTTTAGGAGGCTGTGGCATCACATCAGCTGAGGCCGTGACGTCAGAGGTCATGACGTCAGCGACCTTCTTATCAGTGTTATCAGATAACGTCAAGGTCAAAAGTGACCCAGAAGCCCCATATTACCCCTACTTCCGTGATTATAATCAGGTGCTCCCTAGCAGTAATATCCGGGCCGGATTTATACCTTTCATTCATGATCAAGTTTTCGAGCTACGGCGTTCGGGAAATTTGATCCTTCTATTTTTCACCCCTTCGAGATGACTGACAGTATCGCTGAGCTTCGCGGACCAACTAGTTCGATTTTCGGATTTTATCTTTGTCGTGAGTCCCTCCAGGGATCACTCCTCTAGTCAACTTAAGTTCTCACCAACATTCAACCACGAAAGTTAGATTCCGTGAATAAACGAAACGAGTGGGGAGACAAGCCACAGGACCCAGGGTACTCAACCTGGAGCCCCACCATCAACCCCCAACAAGGGGTTGGAGGGAGAGGACTTACTTCTCTATAAAACCCCGGATCCTGCGACTTTTACTTCATTCGACACTTCCTCTAACCAGCTCTCTCTTCTCTCCTCTACCTTGCTCTCTCCTCCTCTTAAAAGAACCTAGATGTCGGTGGTGGTCAGCCAGGCGCGTAGCGTCAGGGGTACCGGGGGTACCGGCGCTACCCTACAGGAAAAATGAAAAAAATTACATTCCGTAGGTAGGTAGCAATTTGAATTGTCCACTCATAACTCCATCCTCCATGACTCTCCCTCCATGAACTATCCTCCAACCTCCATGTCTGCCAGTCATGGACGAAAAACAGCCAAGTATCGATTAGTCGATTAGAATCATATGGTTTTCGGCAGGTTTCGAATATTTGAAATCTCAAGGTCGCTGGGGTACCGCTACCAGTCTGCGGAGGCCCAGAATCCGATGTGTGTGGGTCTCTACATCGTCTGTGTGAGTGTGTTTGCGTGTGTGAGTGAGTGTCTTACTCATCTTCAGGAGACTGTGTTAGTAAGTTGGGCTAGCGCAAATATCCAGCGCGTCCAATCTTGGTGAGGAGGGATACTGGCGTATGGATCGATTGTAGCTATCAATTAAAAACTCGAGAAAAAAACTTTGACAACTTGTCACTGTCATCCATTTTGCTTTTCGGAAGCTATTCTTACGGCGGTCTGTTTTCTCATAATTTTATTACTTGTAGTTTTCACAATAATTGTTCCTAATTTCAGGTTTAGTTGTTTGAATTCGAATCTTTCCTAGTGTCCTAGTCTCCTCCTAAAATGGATAGTTGTTGCGTTAATTGTTCCGTGGTTCGGCGTTCGTTTAGTTCTCGTAGTTTTAGCGTTTCCTGATTTCAAGAGAGTTGTGAAGGAACGTAACCGTGAGTACACTCGGCATTTCACTGTTGAAACATACAATAGGTACCAATGGTTATCAGGCTGTAGTTCGAAAAACCTTTTATTTTGTTTGCAAGGGAATGTTATGAATTATTTCTAATGAATTTGGAAGATCAATAATATCATAAAATTCCTTTGGCAAACAGCTTGCTAAGAACTGCTTCACATTTACATTTTTAGAGTGTGTGAGGAAGTGTGAATGTTGGGGGGGGGGGGGGGGGGGTGGAATTCATTGCGGTACCCCCGTCACCAGAGGCACGCTACGCTCCTGTGGTCAGCCCATAACCGCCTAGGCAACCTCCTCTTCCAAAAGATTCCAGATGTCGGTGGTGATTCGCTCATAACCGCCTGGACACCTCTCCTCCAAAAGATCCTAGATGTCGGTGGTGATTCGCTCATAACCGCCTAGGCAAATTCAACCACTCACCTCTCATCTCTCCAAAAAGATCCATACGTCGGTGGTGATTCGCTCATAACCGCCTGGGCAATTTCCCTCACACCACCGTGATGCAATTTTAAATTCATCACAATCTTGAAACAGAAACCATCTAATTTTGAGTGTGTGGGAGGGGGGGGGGGATTTTTTCCCATGCTTGTTTCCAAAGGTTCATTATTGAAAATAATAAACCGAACTGTGACACCAGCTTGACTCGGTAACAGTTTTCCCTGGAACAATCTAACCAGTGACGATGACAAACAATGACCTGTATTTGGATGGCCAGTACTTAATAGTTGCCAGTATTTTCTTCATAAATGATTCTTTCGCTTTAAAAACCAATTTTTGTGCGACATCAAGAATAGATCCACGGAATTGTTCAGCAATTTGCGATTCAATCACCTACCTCCGATCAGAGACGGTGTAATAAGGAAACGTATTTTAAGACGTCGGATAAGGGTTGTTGGTGAGCGACGATGTAAGCGGTGAAGAAGTGCGCAAGTGCAATGGTCCGATCCTCTTATCCCACTCAGTTTCCTGATTGGGGAACTCAGGTGCGTGTACCTACAATGGATCTCCGATCCCATCGCCGACTCATTCGCCTGGTAAAATAAATCTGGAGGCCGAATCGCGTGGGAAGACTCCATAGCTGCTGTTCTGACTGTTTTCGTCGTTTGTTGCAAAACCTGTATAGCCCTTCAGTCTTGAACGGTGGATATACCCACTGCGCCGTCTTTGTTTTCGTTTCCTCATTGCCCTGGACCCAAACGTGGAACTTGGCAACTATTACTTCAGATTCATTCTGAGAAATAAAGTAAAGTAAACAGCCGTTCCACGCTGGGGCTTTTCGTCCGACTGCCCTGCCTTCGTTCTGAGAGTGTCGATAAATTTCATTGGCTCCCGATGGGAGAAAGAAGCTTAGGTTGGTTAGAAGACTAAAACAAACAGATCCATTATTATAGATTTCGGTAAATTTCCTCGACCTCAAACATAGTTAATTTTCATTATCCCTAGTATTAGTCAAGCAAAGCGAAGCGAACCACGTAGATGTTCAAATAGCATATCTGGCGCAGGCTGTGCAGACCTCGGCCTAAAATTAACTTTTTGAATAGCAAGTTCCCTCTTTGAATTGGGACACATAAATATATTATGTAGTGGCTATGTATTGGGAATTCTACCTTACAGAAAGTACTAAGGTGCTACCTCATCAAACGTTCAATTCATAGTTGAAGCTTATGGTCGACTGTAGAAATGGTGCCTGGCCTACCTACGATCAAAATTCTTGTGAGATTGGCCTACCTACGAGACATTATTGTTCTACCTACGGTCAAAAATCTGTACCATTTGATTCACGCTGATACAAAAAGAACTGTCCAACTTTGAACCATACATAATTTTTCGTAAGTAAAAGGTTGTTGTCCCCATGTACTTAACTATCAAAAATTATTTACCTGTCACAAATTATGTATCAACTGCTTCACCTACCATTGGATTGTCCATATTGGATCAAGCTGAGTAATTACCCGGCCTGTCCTCCGGTTTTTAATAATTTATTCAAACCAAACCAATTCAAAGAGTATGTATGAAACTGCAACTGTACCGTGCATTGAATCCGCCGAGAATGGATAACACATAAGCCTTCTTCAACTTTGAACTATGTTTCATTAGTCCGTCTAAGCAATGCGTTGCTGTGATATTATACTGTTGTTCCCATCATTGGTCTCACACCCAGAAAGGATAATGTTGAAGAAGGACTGATATACGGCAGTAGAAAGTACCTAGTTGGTTCATGTTGAATGTCCCAGTTCAGTTGTGAAAAGTAGGTATATCTACTGCTAGTAACTACCACTGGAATGACCGGGAATCGAAGCTGTAGGAAGATTGGTTCAGTAAAACGAGAAAGGCAATATCCCTCGGCCTCCTCCTCCTTTGAACCGTACGTTATTTTTATAAGTATAGTGGAGCCTCCCTTTCAAACCTCAAAGTAACTAACCCTCAGATCAACCATCAAAACTTCAAACCGAATACGAGGATGCCTGTTCAGACAGAATATGAGGATATCGTTCCGCACTGCTGAGGGCAGAATTCATGTAACCATAACAGCAATTTTTTCTCTTTTAATGAAAATCCAACTTTTTAACGATTTTATGGGAGAACCTCGGATAAACTAACGGAAGTGCGTACCTTCTGTAATCTTGTAACAGATCAAGCTGCTTCACTGGGCATTAGCATGAAAAATATAAAAGCTGCGAATTCATGAAGCGGCGAAAAATATATAAGGAGCTGAACCTTCGTTTGAACCTCAATTTTCCACTCTTTGGTAAAAATCGACTTCATATCCGGTCTTCTCGTCCCAAAAAACATGGAAAAGGATACCTCAAAAGCTCATATTACTAAAACACAAAAAAAACCTATTTTATACCCATTTTTCACTCATAACACCCCTGGATATATTCCGATCGGGCTGCAAAGATTCGGGACACAACTTTGGCCCAAATGGAGCCTGTGTGCGAAAGAACGAATTTTTTAGACCTAAAATGAAGCCGGTATGCATGATACGGCGTATGGCGGACGGACATTGCATTTTCTGAATCTACGCACCTTGAAACGTAAAAGAAAACATTTTGAGGGGGTATAATAAAAATGTTTTGCTGAGCGAATACGTAGTTGTATTATTCATAGAATAATAAACTGAAATTGAAGAAAAAAGTATGCAAATAGCCCATTTAGTAGTTCAATTATTATAATTTAATGATTTACAGTTAAGTAATATATTGTGAATATATCGAGACAAATATGGTGGGTACATGAAGTTGTTGAATTCAACATGTAAATATTTCATTACAAATGAGTACCTACCTAAGTAACTCGTAGAAAAGATGAATTAAATGCTTCTTGTGATACCAAGTCGATTAACACAGATAAACCTGCATTTACATTTACAGTAGAAGTCGCTTATAATGATCGAATTGGGACCGACGGGAAACACTCACCACTACACGCGACCAATCTCTATAAGCGACTTCTACTGTATAATATAATTTGTGGGGATTTTAGCCATTTTTACCGATATTGGCGAATGTGGCACCCCAGAATTGATTAAAAAAAACGAAATCTTCATTAAAACCTATAGGTAGTTAGTTATCTTCTGTTTCAGATCATCGTTCGATAGGTACCACTTTTGGTGAATATATACCAATTTTGACAGATTTCAGCCATTTTACCTATTTTGCCGACTTTTAACACCCAAAAACTCAATAACTAATGACAGTAATGACTATAACCGACCTTTTGATCACTATAACCGGCCAATAATTCACTTTGTGTTTACATACAGCCGATCGGGACCTGACTGTTTCTATTCTTATATCCGACTTATTCCTAAGTAGGATCCGCCTTTCTACTAAGCGACTTCTAAGTAGGTACGAGCCTGAGTACTCATCAGTGAAGTGGCATAGAATGGATCAAGTTGACTTCTCACTCTGCAAGTCTTCATTTATACTCTCCACTTTGCGAATTATGAAAAGTAGGAGAACTTTCTGTTCCTAAAGACTCCGCGCTCCCACTCTGCAGTTCTACTCGAAACGAAGAGTGTTCTGTAGAGTAACCTTCGTTTTTTGGAGTAACCTCCACTATCTGTTGCAGATTATCATTGGATGTTCCGATCGTTTTATTCCGAATCCGATTTCATCAAGTCTTCCGTCTTTCTATAAGTTAACTTACTTGGGATTTGGTTTCGCCTAACCAAGAAACGACTTCCTGAAAGTTGTGTCGCTGTCGACAAAATTAATTCGCGCTCGATGAATGCGGCCGTCAGAGAGTCAAATATGTTCAACATCCTCATCCGCTGATGAGAAGTATCGGAAAATTTCAATAAAAAAACTATTAGGTAGGTTGTCACTTTTTATCCACTAACAACAACAACCTGTCGCTTCCTAACCTTTCCTTCCTCCCAAATGTAGAGTATTTTGATGGCCTTAGTGGAGCTAACTTCGGTTCTATTAAATATGATTGTCCTCACACTAATCGGACCACAGTTAGGCCTAATCGAGAGACTGAATTCTCTTCTTTTTATTGAAACTACCAAACACTGTATTTTTTTTTTATTTTTATAAATTTTATTTGGCATTAATGGAGCACATTTTACAGCCATATTGTTATGGATAATTATGTAAAAACAATTCTAACAAAATTAAACTGAAATATTACATTCGGACAAATATTTAAATATAGCCTTATATATTTATGTTGATATTTGCAGATCGAGGCAAGGACCTGTAATTAAGTGGTTGGCATAGTGCGTTATTATTAATAATAAAAGCAAATAAAACGTCTCTTTCACAGTAAAATAAAGGGCACTCCATGATCAGATGCTCGAGTGTTCCGACTTCCGTTTCGCAGAATCTGCATTGAGGTATGGATGGATGCGGTCTGGATGGATCTGGATTTCAGGATGGATGCGGTGTAGGTAGGCTCCACAGACTCCATGATTTGTTCGCAACCGAGCGATGGTTCTGCACAATGCTTAATGCGCGGACCGCCCGATGAACCAGGGTTTGTTTTTAAGGGTAAATGTCACGGGTTTAGTTCCAAGAGCCGCCACCACGTTGTGCTTCAAAATGAGCCAATCCAATATTCGATTTATCTCTTGAATGGGTCAACCGATTTTCAATCTGTGAAGTGTTGTGTAATCGTTATGAGCAACCTCAAGTGGCGACATTCAGTTTTGAATTTTAAAATTTTTTTTTCATGGAGTTTTCGACATTATTTTACTCAATTTCAACTTTAAAAAAAAGCAACTAGTACTTTTAAAGGAAAAACAAAATCGAAGAATCCAAATCCGTTTTCAGATTTCAAACGGATTTGGATTCTTCGAGTTTTTTGCTACAAAAGAACTAGTTGCTTTTTTCAAAAAAATTGAAATTGAGTGAAAAAATTTCGGGAACTCCATGAAAAAAAATTTTAAAATTCAAAACTGAATGTCGCCACATGAGGTTGTTTATAGCGATTACAGGACATTTTACAGATTGAAAATCGGTTGACCTGTTCGAGAGATAAACCGAATATTGGATTGCCCCCGACTGTGCAGCCATCAATTGTTAATATTTCTTACTAAACTAAACCATAAAAACCGATTTGAAAAGTATGTCATTCTACCGCAGTCATTTGGGAATCTGCAAAAATGTTGTAAAATCTTCGTTTGCAACGCAGACTCTTCACTTTGCACTTTGCGAAAGATAACCTTTAGGAACGGAACTGTTCAAAACAGGGTAAAACTGCAGTTCTACACTTTGCATTTCACTCTTTCTCTTCATATCAAGAGCGTTCTTTAGGAACGGAACTTCGTTCGCAAAGTGCAGATTGTGGATTTGAAGAGTGCAGAGTGAAGAGTGAAAGTCTTTAGGAACGGAAATTCGTTCGCAAAGTGCAGACTGTGGATTTGAAGAGTGCAGAGTGAAGAGTGAAAGTCTTTAGAAACAGAAATTCGTTCGGAAAGTGCAGATTGTGGATTTGAAGAGTGAAGAGTGAAAGTCTTTAGGAACTGAAATTCGTTCGCAAAGTGCAGATTGTGGATTTGAAGAGTGCAGAGTGAAGAGTGAAAGTCTAGGAACGGAAATTCGTTCGCAAAGAGCAGATTGTGGATTTGAAGAGTGAAGAGTGAAAGTCTTTAGTAACGGAAATTCGTTCGCAAAGTGTATATTGTGGATTTGAAGAGTGCAGAGTGAAGAGTGAAAGTCTTTAGGAACGGAAATTCGTTTGCAAAGTGCAGATTGTGGATCTGAAGAGTGAAGAGTGAAAGTCTTTAGGAACGGAAATTCGTTCGCAAAGTGCAGATTGTGGATTTGAAGAGTGCAGAGTGAAGAGTGAAAGTCTTTAGGAACGGAAATTCGTTCGCAAAGTGCAGATTGTGGATTTGAAGAGTGAAGAGTGAAAGTCTTTAGAAACGGGCCCTACCAGTGAAATACGAGAGGAGAAATGTCCCTTGGCGGCCACCCGCTTTGAACCATCCGCTGTATGAATTTCCTTCCGTCCCTGACTGCAACACCGATTCCTCCCTTCCCCTTTCCTCCACACCTGAGTGGTGGCTACCACCAAAAGCAATTAGGGATTCGGATTATTGTATCCTGGGGAGGGAGGTTGTTGTTATCGGGTTGAAGTGCAGTGGCGGAGTGGGGGAAATGTATGGAGGTGACTCCGGATCGGTTATCAGCGGGGGGAAGGCTGGAAGGGACGAACGAGGGCTTGGAATGGGAGGGGGTCGGCCTCTCGAGCCCTCCTTCCTGAGCCCGGGAGTTCTCAGTCTGTCCCGCTCCCGCGCTCTGGAGACCGCCGGGTTCGACGTTTCTCGCAGGTTCTCGAACGAGGTGCCGTCGTTTCAAGTTGGGGCTCCCCCCCAGAACCAGTCGCGAACAGCTCGTCCGTGCGAGAAGTCGGACGTCCGAGCCGGAAACCCGACGGTTGCTCGGACGGAGTCGTCGTCAGGTCTTCCCTGGAGGACCCGCTGCACGCTTTTCCAGTTCATTTCCCCGGCCGGCCCCCCCCCTGCAGGGATCGCTTGTTGTCAGTCCGCGGTCTCCCCGTTTTTGCAGTTGAACCACAATTCGGAGTGTTCAATGTGATCCTGTTTTAACCAGTTGGTTCCTCTTTTGATACAAAATTTATCCATCTTTTCACACGCGGTAATTTCATAAGTGAAGTTCCTAGTGGTCATTTAACACCTAGAACACAAGCGTTCCACAATTCTACTTTTATAGGTAAGCCAACTTCCCTTCGCCAACATTCTGTCTGTCGTCTAATAAATTATGCCTTCACCAAGCTCCGATTTGTTCACACTCGCTCAACATATTGGTCGGACATAGCAACGATGAATTGAGAAATACCGAGACATACGAGCAAACATTCAACTTCCCTTCCGTTGGAAAATGCCTTTTACTAACCGAAAAATTCAACAAAAACGACATTTCGTTGAAATTTAATGGAATATCCAAATATTTCAGCAGTGCTTTTGCAGAGTGTCAAGACTGCAGCAGATCCAGAATTACGAAAGTTTTTGGTATTGCAAAAACGCTGCAATTATTACAAAAGGGTTTATTATGTTCAGTATAGATGCCCCTTCTGAGTACGTCACTTTGTACTGTGGTCAATACCCACCCTCGTGCTCCCCCCAAGAAAGCCCTAAATCGAGCACCGGAGCCGGCCAAGCAATTATAGTTTCATTAATATGCGGCGGATTCAACGAAATCCAAAATAACCATCATACTTCAAATGGAATGGTCGTTCGGGATAACCAACTCGATTTCATTCCCAGCCGTACGTGGTTATAATCAGCTGTTCCCTAGCAGTGGTATCTGGGCTGGATGTGTAGAGTTTCATTCACTCATATTAACGAAGGCAAACTTCAGGGCCTTGCTGTGAACGAACGGCTGAACGTACGATGCTCCATGTGGTCTAAAAAATTAAAAAAAATTTAACGTTCGAAATCAGTTTTAAACCTATTTAAAAAAAACCATATGTCAAGTAAATTTATGTCGAACTGCGGCGTTCTGAAAATGTCATCACCTATTTTTCCCCCTTTAGAGATGACTGACAGTAACACCGAGCTTCGCGGACCAACTGGATCCAAAATTGGACGTGCTAACCAGATTTCAGTAATTTTGAAGGTTCATAGTAAGTAAGGAAAGTACGGCGGACGGAAAGACATTTTTTATTCAATTTTCGGATCCCACATACCAACCTTGAAACGCAAACCATCAGATTTTGTGTTGAGGAGGGGGGGGGGGGGTCAGTTTTTTAAAAATATTCTTGTTCGATTCCAGAGAATCAGTATCGAAAATAATAAACCAAAATAGGTTTAAAGATGGCAATTAGGTGCCTTTTAGCAAATGATAAAATATCAGCATCACACATTATTGCAACAACATAGAATTTTCGTTAATTTTTCTCCTGTTTGGGGCAACTCGTTTTCTCAGCGTAAGTCATTTCCATACGAACGTAATTGATTCTTTCGCTCCACGGGTAACGCGTTACTGCACACAGCCAGATGGGAGGTTCCAGCATTTTCAGAAGTCTACCCTCGTCAACTCTAAAATTGACTTCTCGACAACTCAATTGAGAATTCAGCAATTTCTCTGTGGTAGGAATAGCTACTATTCCAAGACGTTAAACCGCAACAAAACGTACCTGACTCGCGTTAAGTGTCGCCCACTGGTTTGGGAAATGAAACCCCTGGCCCGAGCTCGTAGAACTGTGCGAGAACTTATCTAAATTGTGGCCGAACCAGCCATTTTCTTTTGTTAGCCAGCAGATTGCAGCCTGGCAACTTTCAGCGGTTTGTGTTGATACCAGGTATTTGTATCACGATAGGGGGATTGTTGGGGGGGGGGGGGGGATATTACGAACTTCCACTCCACGAATGTAATTCGCCTCACACAAGGTCGTCCCAAGTTGGTATTCATCAACTAAACCATTTCACATTCGTACAGTAACAATGAAAAAGTACGGACTATTCGACTAAATAGTCATGTGGCAGCGTTTGGAAGAAACGCTATTGAACAAAAAAAAAACCGCTGCAAATCCCTGCACAACGGTTTATTATTTTGTACAGAATACCCTTCTTTTACAGATCACAGCTCTCTGTATAGATAACACTTCTATTATAATGATAATATATGTACTATTCTAAATATATTATGTAGATCGCAGACCCTCCGTAGGTTAGTACCTAACCCCGTACTCGTTACTAGGTACCTACCTATTAACTCACGAGTTAACTGTTGCTAAAATAATTTTGTCGATGACAAACAGTAACTAAAATGGCGAAAAGAAAGCAAATAATGAAGTTCTGAAGGAAAATTGTTGATGTGGAGTGAAATAGATGCCCCTTCTGCGTAGATCACTGTTTTCTGTGGTCAGTACCTACCCTCTGGTCAAGTATAATGAACCGTTGTGTAATAACTTGCCCATCAATAATACTTCAACGGTTGGTCAAGTTGCAAAAGTACCGATCAACAAAATCCAGCCCCTTCTTGGTAGATGAACCGTTGTGTAACAAATTAACCCTTCTGTAATAATTTACCGTTGTGTAATAATTTACCGTTATGTAATAAATCCCGGCCGGATTTATACCGTTTGATTCACGATCGTGTTGACGAAGCTTTTTGGTGCACACGAACGGCTGGACGTACAGTGCTCCGGGTGGTCTCAAAAAATTGTTTAGTTCAAGACAAATTTAATATCATAAAAAAACCATACCCTTCAATCGAAAGTTTTCGAGCTACGGCGTTCTGAAAATTGCAACCCCTATTTTGAACCCCTTAGAGATGACTGACAGTAACGTCGAGCTTCGAGGACCAACTAGACCCCGAACGGAACCTATAACCTGAATTTCATCAATTTTTTTTTCATGGTAACTAAGAAAAGTGGCCCGTACGGCGTACGGCGGACAGACAGAAATATTTTTATTGCAGTATTGGATTCTACATACCTTGAAACGTAAACCATCAAATTTTGAGGGGGGGTAAGAATTTTTTTTTCATGCTCGATTCCAATGGTTCATTATTGAAAATAATAAACCAATATTTCTGTCTGTCCGCCGTACGCCGTACGGGCCACTTTACTTAGTTACCATGAATAAAAATTGATGAAATTCCGGTTATAGGTTCTGTTCGGGGTCTAGTTGGTCCTCGAAGCTCGACGTTACTGTCAGTCATCTCTAAGGGGTTCAAAATAGGGGTTGAAATTTTCGAAACGCCTATAAAATTTTTTTACGTGAATATTTTTACGGTTTTAAATAGTTCTTGAACTTGCGAGTTTTTTAAGACCATCCGGAGCATCGTACGTCCAGCCGTTCGTTCACAGTAAGGCCCCGAAGTTTGCACCGACAGGCATTTTCGACTCCAGTGTGAATGAAATTTATTGTATACAATTCAAACCAAATCTCGTAACCAGAGACGGGCCCACAATAGGAAATTTGGCGGAGATGAAATCATTGCTAGGGATCACCTGATTATATTGGCGGAGTATGAAGTCGAGTTGGTTGTTCTGTGATATTATTTCATTTTCACTCCTCATCAACAATTTCTTTTCAGAACTTCATTATGTGTGTTTCGTTTTGTTAGGTACTGTTTGTCATCGGCAGAATTATTTTAGCAACATTTAACTCGTGATTTAGGTAGGTACCTAGTAACGAGTACGGGGTTAGGTACCTACTAACCTACGGAGGGTCTGCGATCTACATAATATGTATAGAATAGTACTGGACTCATAGACTAGTAGACTCATATTGATAGGTACTTTTGCAACTTGGACAACCGATGAAGTATTATTGATGGGTAAATTATTACACAATGGCAAATTATTACACAATGGCAAATTATTACACAATGGCAAATTATTACACAACGGCTCATCTAGACCCAGAAGGGGCTGGATTTTGTTGATAGGTACTTTTGCAACTTGAACAACCGATGAAGTATTATTGATGGGTAAATTATTACATAATGGCAAATTATTACACAACGACAAATTATTACACAACGGTAAATTATTACACAACGGTAAATTATTACACCACGGTAAATTATTACACAACGGCTAATCTACCAAGAAGGGGCTGGATTTTGTTGATAGGTACTTTTGCAACTTGAACAACCGTTGAAGTATTATTGATGGGCAAATTATTACACACCGGTTCATTATTCTATCTCCGTAGAAATGGAACCTATACAGGTAATTATTACACAACGGTTTAGGGAGGTACCTAGTAACGAGTACGGGGTTAGGTACTAACCTACGGAGGTCCGCGATCTACATAATATGTGTAGAATAGTATATGTTATATAGAACGGTTATCTATACGGAGACCTGTGATCTGTAACAGGAGGGTATTCTGTACAAAATAATAAACCGTTGTGCAGGGATTTGCAGCGTTTTTTATTGCATTTTCGGATTCTACGTACCTTGAAACGTAAACCATCAAATTTTGAGGGGGGTAAGAATTTTTTTTTTCATGCTCGATTCCAATAGTTCATTATTGAAAATAATAAACCAAAAACTATAAACTGGAACTTTCCCCTTCTTTATCTAATTTATTTGTTTGTCACATTTCGTCTCAAGACTACGTTGCCCAGTGTTGCATCACTAGGTACGGATCGGATTAGACTTATTTTCTAGACGGAATTTGCCGGCTGTTTTTTAATATACCTGTTCCATAAAATACGAGGTCTCTTCAAATTAAAATTATTAAATCAAAATGCAAAACACACGTACAAATTCTATTTTTAACAAACATTGAGCTAGTAAAATCGGTCTAAACGTTTTAGGAGGCGAATTGTTGAAACTTTTCCTCAAACAACCTAGTTTTAAAGTACCCTGAAAAAAGCCTGGAGGACCTTTTCCAAGTTCCTGCACATGGCTTAAGTGTACGAAAAGTAGATTACAGGTGTACGAAACATTACATTAAAGGTACGAAACATTACATTACAGGTGTACGAAACATTACATTACAGTTGTACGAAACATTACATTTTAGGTACAAAACATTACATTGCAGGTGTACGAAAAGTTGATTACAGGTGTACGAAACATTACACTACAGGTACGAAACATTACATTACAAGTGTACAAAACATTACATTACAGGTGCAAAACCTTACATTCGGACAGGTGTACGAATAGTTGATTACAGGTGTACAAAACGTTGCATTACAGAACATACCCATGGGATTTTTTTGTCTTTGCATCCTCAATTTTTGTTAGGTTTATATATTTTAGCAAAAGAGCCGTACAATGGGAAAATAGCTCCGTTCGCTTGAGGCTGTTCAGATTCCTGACAATCGGAGAGCTCAATGTTGGATACTGCTGTTCTGAGCGATGATTGTTTTAGTCAGCTCCATTTTGACTCGGCTGATCAGAGAGCAGCAAGTTCCGACACAGCTGATCAAAAGGCTACATTTCAAAGGCTATATTTGGCTCTACAGTGTACGCTCATTCGTACCCAGCAGTCCCAAAGAGGCTGCATCCCAAATTTCAATGCGATAAATGGGTAAGGATTTAAATGCTCAATCCAGCACCTTGATCGTACGAGGCGTTGACAGTTTTGTTGTTGTGCTAATTTGACAGAAAGTTTGGTGACATTGGGCGGGTCGTTATTTAGTCGTAAGTTATAGCAAAAGCATGTTCCATGCTAATTTGTGTTAAATCCACAAGAAAAGATACGTTCAAAATGTTGGGAATTGAAAATTGGTACCTACTGATCAGTTTCTCCCGAAGTTTACAGAAAAATATATGTACCTATAGCAGCGAAAATTCTAACCATATATTTATGAAGAATAATATCAAGTTTAGATTCGAAATGCGTCAAGGTTGTGCCGAAATATAAATAGTGCAATTTATTTAATTATTTTGAAGATCAATAAGTCATAATTGCCGATAATCTATGTTTCATTACTGTAAGTTGTCTTACAAACCATAGGACAGCCATGCAAATCTTAGTGAATATTCATCAACTTTGAGTGAACATTCATCAGGAAAAATGAGGACACCACCATCTCACTAAAAAGGAACGAGATGAAGGATTTTGGATGCGAGTTTGTACCTGACTTGCACTTGGGATAGGATAAAATGGCTACCTACTTATCTAAAGTTTTCTAGAAATTGTCTGATATTCAGATATATCTACGATTGGGACCGTTTCAATTGGATTGCAATTATTGAGGGTGGAGGTATGAGAACGTTGTGGTACGATCTCGTTGTATTAAATTAAACGAAACTAACAGAAATAGGGAACGGAAAATGTCCTTCCGTATTCACGGTTCTGTGGACACCGTTCCATTACCAACGAAGAAAGGCGACGCCGTTGGGGTCTTGGGAGCTGGCGTGTGAACGCCTCTTCGTTTCCCACCTTGCGAGCCTCAGCCTCAATTAGTCGTGCACTAAATTCCGCGTTGTTATATCGTAAAGTAGACGTGGAGCTTTACGGTTCCAAGGCCGTTTGCCAGAGAATCCACGCAATCCTCTGTGCCAAACCCTTTAAAACCATCCTCAGAGGCCGTCCCCGCGAGAACGAAGTTGTTGGTCATTTTTCACCGAAATCAGGCCGTTCGTTATTAATTCAAATATTTATATATATTTTTATGATCAAAACCATTATTTCAGTACATGCGCTCGCCCAAAAGTTAAAATTATTAATTTATTACACAAAGATTTAGTATTTTACAGTTAGTAGATCACTGTTTTCTGTGGTCAATATCTACCCTCGTGTTCCCCCAGGAAAGCCGTAAACTGTCAACACAATCCAATATCTGTGGACAATACCTGCCCTCTTGCTCCCCCCCCCCCCCCCCCCCCCAGAAAAGCCCTAAATCGAGTACTGGAGCCGTCCGAGAATTCTATATTTATGCAGAATAACAGCGGACGTCCCTTATGGTGGTGCATTGATCACTCTCACTCATTGCAGATGGTCTGGATGTATATATGAGTAACTGATCTGTGATGATGCTGAATTCATTGTGCAATTTAATTACCTAATTTCGTGACTAGTGAAGCGATATGAACAGCTTTCGTACATGTTTGACTACTGATATTGGAGTAGGTGGTGATATTGTCATAACATTGGCCCAAGAATATTGTGAATAAATCGATTGATTGATCTGAAAATTGATTGCTACCGGGTGTAGTTCTCTATGTGCCCCCACTTTCAAGCTCGTCAAAGTCAGTCATTTTGCTACAAAAAAAAGTACATGATTAGCGTCTTGGAAGCCCCAAAACCTCTTCTTTCGTTCTCTTTGCCCTACATGTTTTTATCACAAGTCCCACAACGAAAAATTCGGTTAAAAATAGTGGGGGCACATACGGAACTATTACTCTAGGCTCTAGGGAAATTGTTCCGTATATATTATGCTCTCACTTGTTTTTGAGCAAATGTGTGATACAAAAAGGCGATTTACTCATAAAGGGTGATCTATACAACCCACTCTATATTTTTGTCTAAAGGGTTGAAGGGGGTTTGCTCATCGCAACGCTCGTATCCAGACCACTTTCCTATACGTAACAGGGCGTTCTATACATAAGGGTTATTCATGCACCCCACTCATCTATATTTTTGTCTCAAAGGATTGATGGGGGGCTTACCTTTCTTCTATACATAAGGGCGATCTATACATAAGGAAGAATCAAAATTGTCAAAGTCACATGCAAAGGAAACAAAGTAGGAAACGAACGTTCAACTGTGATAGTGACTCATGCACGCACACAACAGCGTGGGGGCACGTACGGAACTCTCTACCTGGTGTAGTTCGGTATGTGTCCCCACATTTTCAAATTTGATAATTCTGTATGTCGGAGGGTGTTAGCGACTGGTCAACAAAAGCAGATGAAACGAGAGATTTTGAGGTTTTCAAAACGCTAATCATATTAATTTTTTTTAGTAGAAAAATGAATGGCATTGACGATTTTGAAAGTGGGGGCACATACGGAACTACACCCGTTGCTACCCACCTGTTATTTCTTATATACTTACCTATGCCGTTTGGCAGCTTCAAAAAGTTGAGAATACGGGGAGCGGACACAATATTTGCAAATAATACAGCGTTCTCTCTCCCTCCCCCTCCCGCCATTCTAGAAGTAAATTTCGAAATTTCGGCGACGTAGAGCACAACTTGGCAGTTTTCTACATCGAGCAAACAAACCACGCAAATCGGTTGAGAATTGCGGCCTGGGCAGCGCACAAAAGATTCTGGAACACACAAACGCGCACATACACTCCAATGTTTATCATTATTATCATTATTATTATCATCTTATTTATTTTTTCACGGATTTGGATTCAGGATGGTTTGAAACGGATTTGAATGTTGGCGAAGCCTGTTTCGTTCACACTCATGTTGACGAAGCCTTACTGTGTACGAACGATCAATAAAATTCCGAAGTTCGAGATCAATTTAAATACGTAAAAACAATCGAGATAACGGCGCCCTGGAAGTTTCAACCCCAATTTTTCACCCCTAGAGATGACTGACATTCATGCCAAGCTTCGCGGACCAACTAGACCCCAAATGGGACATACAAACCAAATTTCATTAATATTCGTTCATGGTAACAAAGGAAAAAAACCACAGTCATGCAGCATGGCTATAAGAGCGAATTTTCGAAGAAATAACTGATTTTATGTAAAACTGTTTTATCTCAAGAAATAACCACGTTCCTTCATCTTCAAAGTGCTCCAGTTTGAGAACGGAATGAGATATCGCAATTCTGATTTCACCATCGTGTTCAGCGTACAAAAACCTTTAAAATGAGGTGCCACTTGTCAGACTGTTTCATTTTGGGAATTTATGGGTAATTTTTCCCCCCTAAAACTCCCCAAAACTCCCCCTTAGAGTGACCCGATTCTGCCCATCTACGAACTTAGCCTGTCGATTGCCAAGACAGATTTTTCGTGCAAATTTGAACTTTTTATCTCAATTCTGTCGAGAGTTATCGTCTGGAATGACACATACATATATAAATATATAAATATATAAATATATATATAAATATATAAATATATATATATATATACATATAATTTTTGGTGTCTTTCGGCAGTGAATTCAGGATGGTCTGAAACGGATTTTGGTATAAAAATCTTTCGGAAATTCGAGTTTTAAAAATTTTGGACCGAGAACAATAGCTTCCTTTTCTTCGAAAATTCGCTAAAAACAATTTGCGGCAGACGGACAGAATTTTTAAATTCCATTTTCGAATTCTACTGTACCTTGAAAAGGATACCATCATATTTTGAGGGGGTTCAAAATTATTTTTTTCATACTGGCTTCCAAAGGTTCGTTATTGAAAATAATAAACCAACACACAGAAATTAATTTTGTGATATCATGGGTCAAAACTGTTGTGCAACTAGTAGTTTGAACTTCTTAACTTTTCTCATAAATAGCCGAACGAAAAAACGCTGCGAATTATTACACAACGGTTTATTATTTACCTGTACAGATGCTCCTTCTACATAGATCACTGATTTCTGTGGTCAGTACCCTCGAGTTCCCCCAGGAAAGCCCTAAATCGAGTACTGGAGCCGACCCGGGAATTAAAGTCATACAAATGCGCGGGATTCAATAATTCAATCATTCATCATTTTCTGTAGTTATTCATGAAGCATTTAACGTAAATAATAAACCGTTGTGTATTAATTTACCTGTATATATGCCCCTTCTGCGTAGATAGTATAATAAACCGTTGTGTAATAATTTACCGTTGCTTAATAATTTACACAATAATAAACCGTTGTGTAATAATTTACGAATAATTACCGTCGTGTGATAATTTACCTGTATATATATGCCCTAAATCGAATATTGAGCCAGCCCGGGAATTTCATTTCATAATATTGTTGTTATTGATGAAACAACGTTTATTCAAGTTACAAAAGTACCTATCAGCATAATCCAAAAGAGCCAATATTTTTCAAATGAAATAATATCACAGAAGAACCAAATCGACTTCATAGGTACTCCGTGAATATAATCAGGTGCTCTCTAGCAATGATTATCTCGGGCCAATTCCCAATTGTTGCTGCGTCCCTGGCAATGATATCTGGGCTGAATGTATACAATTTCATTCACCCTGCCGTTGAAGAAGCCTGGCGGTGCAAACGTCTGGGCCTTACTGTGAACGAAAGGCTGGACGTACAATGCTCCGGGTGGTCTCAAAAAATTCCCAACTTCGAAACTATGCAAAAACGTAAAAAAAATTCGAGATCACGGCGTCTTGGAAACTTCAACCCATATTTTTCACCCCTTAGGGATGACTGACATTAACTACGAGCTTCGAGGACCAACTAGACCCCAAGTGGGACCTATAAACCGAATTTCGTCAATTTTGGTTCATGGTAGCTAAAAAAAAGAGCGAAGTACGGCGTACAGTGTACGGCGGACAGACAGACTTTTTTTTAATTGCATTTTCGGATTCTACATACCTTGAAACGGAAACCATCAAATTTTTAAATTTCTATAATTTGAAAATTGTTAATTTTTTTCATGCTCTTTTATTGAAAATAATAAACCAAAATCTTGAAACTAATAACACAATGGCAAATTGACAGTTCATGAAAATTTACATGGCTGAATGTTGAGGAAAAAGTACTTATGTTGTGATCTGTAACGGAAAACTTCATGAAAGTAATCAAAACTGTGTATTGCGGCGTTTTGTTGAAAACCTGAGGGGCCATCGGTAATAAACAGTAAAAAAAAATACGTTTTATCGTTTTCCTGTATAGAAACCTCTTCTGCGTAGATCAATGAAAGCGTACTAGCCTAAGACACTCAATTAGTAGGGTCTTTTTTAGTGGTGGATACCTGCATACCTACGCAGGCGCACAGACACGACAAAAATCCCACCAGATTGACGAGTAACCTCCCTAACGTTCGGCAATCACAGAAACATAGATATGCAATTGTTCCCCCTCCCCCACCCATCTCCTGTAACGTGTCATTTTGCCCCACGGACACGGACCCACCACTCGGTCATTTTGGTTTATTATTTTCAATAATGAACCATTGGAATCGAGCATGAAAAAAAAAATTCTTACCCCCCCTCAAAATTTGATGGTTTACGTTTCAAGGTATGTAGAATCCAAAACTGCAATAAAAATATTTCTGTCTGTCCGCCGTACGCCGTACGGGCCACTTTTCTTAGTTACCATGAAAAAAAATTGGTGAAATTCGGGTTATAGGTTCCGTTCGGCGTCTAGTTGGTCCTCGAAGCTCGACGTTACTGTGAGTCATCTCTAAGGGGTTCAAAATAGGGGTTGAAATTTTCAAAACGCCTATACCATTTTTTTACGTAAATATTTTTACGGTTTTAAATATTTCTTGAACTTGCGAGTTTTTTAAGACCATCCGGAGCATCGTACGTCCAGCCGTTCGTTCACAGTAAGGCCCCGAAGTTTGCACCGACAGGCATTTTCGACTCCAGTGTGAATGAAATTGTATACAATTCAAACCAAATCTCGTAACCAGAGACGCGCCCACAATAGGAATTTGTGAATACGGCCAATCATTGGTAGGGATCACCTGATTATATTGGCGGAGTATGAAGTCGAGTTGGTTGTTCTGTGATATTATTTAATTTGAAAAATGATGGCTCTTTTGGAGTTTTTTGGTAGGTAGTGAAACTTGAACAAACGTTGAAGTATTATTGATGGGTAAATTAGGTATTACTACGGTAAATCATTACTCAACGGTAAATTATTACACAACGGTTCATTATACCATCTACGTAGAAGGGGCTGGAGTTTGTTGGTAGGTACGTTTGCAACTTTTTTCACTCCTCATCAACAATTTCTTTTCAGAACTTCATTATGTGTGTTTCTTTTTGTTAGGTACTGTTTGTCATCGGCAGAATTATTTTAGCAACATTTAACTCGTGATTTAGGTAGGTACCTAGTAACGAGTACGGGGTTAGGTACTAACCTACGGAGGGTCTGCGATCTACATAATATGCATAGAATAGTACATATTATATTATATAGACGGGTTATCTATACATAGAGCTGTGATCTGTAACAGAAGGGTATTCTATACAAAATAATAAACCGTTGTGCAGGGATTTGCAGCGTTTTATTGCAGTTTTGGATTCTACATACCTTGAAACGTAAACCATCAAATTTTGAGGGGGGGTAAGAATTTTTTTTTTCATGCTCGATTCCAATGGTTCATTATTGAAAATAATAAACCAAAAATTTCTGTCTGTCCGCCGTACGCCGTACTGACCACGTTTCATTGTTACCATGAAATAAAATAGATGAAATTCGGGCTATAGGTTCCGTTCGGGGTCTAGTTGGTCCTCGTAGCTCGGCGTTACTGTCAGTCATCTGTAAGGGGTTCGAAATAGGGGTTGAAATTTTCAGAACGCCGTACCTCGAAAACTTTCCATGGGAGGGTATAGTTTTTTTTACGTTATTAAATTTGTCTTGAGCTAAACAATTTTTTGAGACCATCTGGAGCATTGTTACACAACGGCATATTATTACACAACGGTTCAACTACCAAGAAGGGGCTTGATTTTGTTGATCGGTACTTTTGCAGCTTGACCAACCGTTGAAGTTTATTTATGGACAAGTTTATTTATGGACAAGTTATTACACAATGGTTCATCATACTAGACCACGAGGGTAGGTACTGACCACAGAAAACAGTGATCTACGGAGAAGGGGCATCTATTTCACTCAACATCAACAATTTTCCTTCAGAACTTCATTATTTGCGTTTCTTTTTGCCATTTTAGTTACTGTTTGTCCTCGACAGAATTATTTTAGCAACATTTAACTCGTGCTTTAAGTAGGTACCTAGTAACGAGTATGGGGTTAGGTACTGACTACGGAGGGTCTGCGATCTACATAATATGTATAGAGTAGTACATATTATATTGTATAGACGGGTTATCTATACAGAGAGCTGTGATCTGTAACAGAAGGGTATTCTGTACAAAATAATAAACCGTTGTGCAGGGATTTGCAGCGTTTTTAAATTCTGATGGTCGCTGAACCTAAGTAGGATCCTCGACGTATTCAAATGTTCACCTAATTTGGATTATTCGTTTAGCCGCGAACAACAAACATGTACCCATCAACAAACTGTTAGAAAAAGTACCTATCCATCAACAAAAACCAGTAGAGCCATCATTCTTCAAAGAAAATAATACCACGGAACAACCAACTCGATTTCATAAAGCGAAACGTGATTATAATAAGTTGTTCCCTATCCTGATATCTGGGCAGGAGTTATGTTATGTATACAGTATAATTCACTCATGATGACGAACCTTTTCGGCTCAAACTTCAGGGCTGTGAACGAACGGCTACACGTACAATGTTCTGGGTGGTATAAAAGAATCCTCAACTTCGAAATTAATTCAAAAGCACCACAAAAGAAGTTTTCGAGCTACGGCGTTTTGAAAAGTACAACCCCTATTAACCTCCTCAGAGATTACTAACAGGAACGCCGAGCTTCGCGGACCAGCTAGAACCCGAACGAATTCCATTATTTTGGCAAGTGGCGGTTCTTTTAAATTCAATTTTCGGATTCTGCGTTCCTTGAAACGCGAACCATCAACGTTTGAGTGGGGTTGACAATTTTTTTCTCATCATGCTTGATTCCAGAGGTTCATTGTTGAAAATAATATACCAAAAGTCTGATTCTTTCAGGGGATATGTTGAAGTAGGCGCTAATATTTGCAGATATTTAGGCCCTTCCGCTTTCACCTTTCTTGAGGTTTGGATTCTGAATTTAATCAAACTGTCGTGGTACCCTTATAATACACTAGTCCGGTAAATATATTAAGATTTTTACCAATGAACAACGGAGAAGCCGAGCTACGCAGTGCGAGGGGCAGGTCCCAGGTAGCTCTCCCACCAATGGCTCCCAACGGCCATTCCGGTGGGACCTGGGGAGGGTAGAGGCGCCTTTATAAGGCGCCCAGCTTGCCTAGCTCGGACATTCATCCAGTTTCTCTCCTATGAATGCCTTCTGTCTCAAACTTTACCTCCTCATCACCAGTGAAGCCTTCTCCTTTCCTCTACTTCTCAACGATGTGAAAACCGGGCGAGAACTTCCTTCAATACTCGTGGTGAAAACCGGACGAATATTTACCTAAATCCCAGAGGCGTATCCAGGAAGGTGAAAACTGCACGGATACGATCCCTCGCACTCCTCTCTCTCCTCCTAATTCAAAACCCAACTTAGAGTCACCTTTTCCTCCAAGCCAAATTTGACATCTCCAATTTTACCAAAAATCAGAGTCATCACACAAACCAATATGGTACGTTCACACGCATAAACGGGATCGTATTTTATTTAATATTCTCCTCTATAACATTTATAATGTGGATTCTGATGTGTGTCCTGCTTCGCATGATGGGATCCGGAGAGGTTTAGCAACTGTCGTCGTCTATTCAATTTTAGGTATATAACAAAAATCTGCTAGCTCCCTGATTTCATGTCATCCTGTTCAGTGATCCTTCTCGTTCAGGCGGCCAATTTCATCAATGGACACTGAGGATTCGAAGGACAGCGACAAGATTCATCGGAGGTCCATTGTGGATGCGACCTTATACCATCAAAACAGTCGGAGGTAGCTCGCGCGATATGAGGATGTTTGGTGGCATGAATAGTCACACGATTCCCTTGTCTTCCTCCTCTGGATCAACCTCATTGTTGGAGTTGGGCTCGCTGCGGGGGACTGTTGATCAGCGCGAGTGCGATCAGAGGCAGGTCCTGGATGCATTACTGGCGAAGAGAGAGGAGGAGTCGAAGGGACTCATCAAATTGCACTTCAGAGCATAAAAATAGACGTATCTGTACTGTAACAGTGTGGGCTGTTCTCGATACATTTTTTCTTCCGGTGGAGACGGGATCGGTGAGCGGAAGCCTAATCGATATCCCTTCTTAACCGGTGATAATCTAACTGGTATAGGAGGGGGCTCTCGAGGGTCCACCCCCACTGGTACACTCTGTCACATGGTAGCAGAGCGTGGTCGGGTAGTATGCGCTGAGCAATTCACCATACTCCATCCACTTTTTGTGGGTTTACCAGAAGGATAAGCCCTAAGGTTTCCCAGAAGGATTCCTTTACTAACAACCTGCCCCTTTGATAATACATACATTTATTGGCTTCCCCACCCCCTTTCCCCCCTTTAGAGTGTCAATATAATTAGAATATACTGAGCTCACCAGAAGGCGATTGATGCCGTGTCCTAGTTGACAAGTCCCAGTAGTTGTTCCATCCTAACGATGGAGGTTGATCACCTAGAGGTTGCCCAGATGAGCACAATTCACTGGACAACAACCTCTGACAACATTATCCGCCAATTCTCGTATGTAGGAGCTTTGAGGTAGTACCATTACGGTGGAGGTTAGTCACCTTGAAGTTATTCAGATGTCGTTTCCTGAACCGGAACTTCATACTTTTCCCTTCCTTTTCCCTCTCATACTTCTGCGACCCAGAATTATGTCATGTGGGGAGGAGTGTAACAGTGTGGCTGTTCTCGATCCATTTTTTCGTCCGGTGGTGACGGGATTGGTGAGCGGAAGCCTAATCGACATCCCTTCTTTACCGGTGATAATCTCACTGGTCTAGAAAGGGGACTCTCGAGGGTCCACTCCCACTGTTACACTGTCGCAGTGCACAAACGGTATTGTCGGCACCACACCAAACTCACCAGTTCCGACAAAATTGCAGTTTTCCATTTCGAGACACCCAGCAAAATGTTCGTCCCAATGGGGCATTGAATGATTGAATCAAATATGGGTGTGAATCAGACGGTAAAACTAACTGTTAACAACCGTAGTGATATAGGAAATTTGACTCAAATCACACTTCGGGAGTTCGAGTTCGTCAGTGTGACATACACTTCTGGTCCTGTCCACGGATAGAAAGTAATAACAGATATTTCCAGGTGGAAATTTACTGTGCAGATGGTGTTATGTGTTCAGTTCCACCATAAATGATCTTCGGGAGCCCAGCAAAATACGGGTGATCTAGAACTTAGTTTGGAAAACATGAACCCATCAGAAGGTCTATTTTACAGCTAGTAGCTTATAAATACAGTAGAACCCACTTCTAAGCTAACTGAAAGCGTAGTTGGAGTTTGATGCAACCCTCACCAGTGCTCAGTGTTTTTTACTCGTCTAGACCATTCTGCCGTATAGTTATCGGATATTTCAGGGTTGAGCTACCCAAAATAGTCATCTAGAATTGGCAGTAATAAACCTCAATAATTAAGAATAGCGAGACATTTGAGATCTTTAGAAGTTTCGACATTCGTTCAGGCAAGAGCTTTTACTTTGGAATGCAATAACAGCTCATTATTACTCCTTTACTTACTTGACAAGGTAATTAGTACAGGTTGCTGATGGGTTCCTTAAAGTTGGTCGGAAAGTGTCCTGTTCCACCCGTTGGATATTTTCAATTATAATTTGAACTTTCACTTCCAGTTGATTTAAGTACCCTGGAAGTTGATATTGACATTTTATGTCTTTACTTTGGCACATGGACCCGAAAAGCGTTGTACAAAACCGTTATACGTTACCGGTAAACAAGCGTTACAGTTGAAATTCTGATGATTTTCGCTTACAACCGATTCGTTTCTACGGAACTTCATGTTTGCCATTTTTCATCGTACAAAAATCGTTCACCACTCATTCGAATCGTGTGATTTTATTGAACCTGGCGCGGTACTGTCATTACTTACTAGAATCGAATGTGGTAACCTTGCACCACCATGTAACCCGGATCGTGGTAATCTTGCAACCCGTAAATGATACCGTCAATTATCCCTAAATTCCCATTGGGACATAAAATGTCCCAATGTGTTGCAGACTCGTATGCAAGCGTTTGATTAGAGATTTACGCAAAAAAATCATGAGGAGTTGCAGTTTCTGTCGTGACTTAAAACTCGATCTGACCCCCAGGAGAAAAACATATCCATGTACGAAAAACTGCTAATTTTCCAAGCACCTGTAACGAGTGAATTCTGAATTCGTTGTGCGAAGTAATAACATTGAAGTGATTCACCGAGAGGAAGAAGTGAATCTGTTTCTACATCAAAAGTTCTAGCATAACCGGCCCAAGTTTACTTTGATAGATGTTTTATAACTGAATAAAGATAACGATGTAAAGAGATTACAATATCATATACATTAATAGTCCACCCCTATTATTTTCAAAAACGCAGTATATTTTGAAAATCCAAAAAAATAGAAGGCCAAAGATTTTGTGCATTTATATGAAGTTCGCAAACCACACCTCCTTCCTTATTTCAAGTGGCAATGTCCATTTTTTTTAAATCCATGATTTGATCTATGACTTCATAAGAAGCCGACCCCCCCCCCCGTAGCTTTATTTTTGTGATGCGCAAAAAGTGAAAATGTAAGCACTAAAATGCGAAACTGAGTTTCTATAATTTGTTGACTACCTCGTTATGATAGATGATTGATGATTTTCACGTACCTCCTAGGTTATTTCGCAGAATCACGTTGTGATATATGGCTTTTTTAGATTGAATTAAACACTTTTCAAAATGAAATAAACACTTTTCAAAATGAAGTAAACACTTTTCAAAATGCATTAAACACTTTCCAAAATGAAATAAACATTTTTCAAAATGATTTAAACGGTTATCAAATAAACCAAATAACACTGACTACAATAAATCTCGCCGTGTTGTAATTGATCAAACATTTACTGGCTTCCGCTGCGTCTCCTTCTCCTCTCCTCTTGTCTCGTTTCCGGAATGTCATCTTCGCTGGAGGACGCAATAACATTTTACTCGCCGCCGGTTTCTTCGCATATTAACCGTTTCATCAGAAGAGGTGTCCGACATTTCTTCAACAACGCGAAAAACGCATCAACGGAACATACCAGGGTACCAGTAGCAGCATTACGAGCAAGACGATAAGAGTTCAGAGTTCACAGAGAAGGTATTGCCATCTCGTTATTAAGTGGAAGACAGACAACACACTCACGGGAGATTATTACAGAGTAGGTACGGTCTTCTTTCCCTTATTCCGCCCAATTGTTCAACTCGTTTAAGATATTGTTTAAATCTTTTTGAAAATTGTTTAATTCATTTTGAATAGTGTTTACTTCATTTTGAAAAGTGTTTATTTCATTTTGGAATGTGTTTATTTCATTTTGAAAAGTGTTTAATTCAATCTGAAAAAGCTATATCTAAATCCGAAAAGGGAATGGTAAAAATTTCCGTCGGTACAGCGTACGCGGAGCTTTTCTTAGTTACCATGAACCACAATAAATGAAATTTGGATCGTAGGTCCCATTTGGGGTCTACCTGATTCGCGAAGCTTGGAATTACTGTTTGGGGGGGGGGGGGGGGGGTGTGTATCGTGGTCATCTCCGTGAAAAATTGGGATGGAAATTTTCATAACGCTGTGGATAAATCGAAAACTTTCTGTGGAAGGGTCTCATGGTTTTTATGACTTTTCAAATTGATTCCGAACTTGACGCGATTTTTTGAGACCACCTGGAGCATTGTACGTCCAGCCGTTCGTTCACAGCCCTGAAGTTTGAGCCGGAAAGCTTCGCAACATGAGTGTGACTAATCCCCCCCCCCCCCCCCCCCCCTTTTTAGGCGCATTGAACCATAAAAGCTCATTGGCGCCATCAGTTTTACAATAAAATAATTTACACTTTTTCATACAGTGATAACGTCTTATATTTTCTGGAATTGCTTCTGTCCAAGAAGATCTTTGAGGTTGTTCGGAAGCTGCGCTGACAGTCTACGAGTGTAAGTCATGCGGTATACATCCAGCCCAGATAATCATTGCTAGGGAACGGCTGATCATGATCACGCATGGTTTCATGAAATCGAGTTGGTTGTTCCGTGTATTTTATTTAAAGAAAGGAATTATTTTGAATTTTTTTATAGTTAGGTACTTTCGAAACTTGAACAAATTAGGTTCGGTCTCTGTCTGTCCGTCTGTTGTCGCAAATTTGCTCCACGCAAAAATATAATTCGAACCCGATTGTGCTGAAATTTTCTAGGATCATGGAGGGGTTGGGTTCCAGATGCTCCCTCGTGGAGGTAGTTGAGGTGTAGCTCCTAGATGGTCTTCTATGAATTACGAAACGATAGGATCATTAAAATCAGTTTCTCACAAAGAAATGGTTTGATTTTACTCAAATTCGGTAGGTAGTTGGGGTGTAGCTCCTAGATGGTCCCCTATGCTCAGATTATTGGTGGCATATTGTTGATTTAGGGCTTTCCAGGGGGAAGTACGAGGTAGGTATTGACCACAGAAAACAGTGACCTACGCAGAAGGGGCATCTGTAAATGAAAATAATAGATAGTTGTGTGATAATTTGCAGCGTTTTTATGTCCAGTATAACCGGGCATTGAATTCTTGGTCGATTCCAAAGGTTCACTAGTGTTGACAAGGAAAACCAAAACACCACGTTGTCCTCTTCATGAACTTTACTGCTTCCCTTTTCATCCCCACAATCCTTAGGACGTAAAATGATAATTGGTAAGTATAGAGCGAACAGTCAAACCTCTATACACTGACATTGAAATAAAATGATAAGGTTGTCCTCGGCACAGTAACAATAGACATATCCACGAAAGAATCACTTCAAGTAGGTACGATATTTGGCATTTTGAAACCTTGGTATTGCATTGGAAACTCTGGGACCTATCTGGAAGAACTGCTGTTGTCGCCATGCCAAATGCACTCTAATACATATAAGTATCTCACGTATAGGTTGAATTAAGCACCTAATAAATTCAGGAAGGCAAGCACTTTCTTTCCTACATTGGAACTTGACCAGAACTTTGGTACGTAATAGAAAACGTGGAAAACAAGCCCAACATAGGTTCAAATCGAAAGGTGCAATAATAAATAGTACACCTTGTAATCCCCAGCCCTTGCCTTAGGGTCTTAGTAACTCAAGAACTAGAAACTATAGTTAAATTAACCGGTATTCTGAGGCAAATTTCCGCCTGATGATTTTTCTTGTACTTATCTGAGAAGTTTCAAACGCATGAACCTAAATTGAATAATATTTGGAGTTCGAAGTAGCCCGATCGCCTTATTGAAGACAAAATTCATTGTTTTCCTTAGACCATAAAACGTTATGCAAACAAGAAGGTCCATCAAAGTAGATGATTATTAATTTCATACGATTATTAATTTCATACTTCTGTGTACTTAATTTCGTATAACTTGTTAACTGGACTCAAGTTCTTATCGATTTCCAGATGACTTGAACGAAGATGGACTCCAATGGGCGAGAAGGAGCAGAGGCGGCTAGTACGGCACTGACAGTGCGAGCTGTACTGGTACGGTACTAGTACTGGCAGTACGGGTGGTACTGGTACGGATCCAGGGACATGAGACATTGACAGGATGCATGCAGCCATCGAGCGCAACTCATGGCGACTTCCACCGGAAGAGATCGTTCAGGTGGCCGACCCCAGGACCAAGAAAGGCCAGGTGACCAACGACTTACTTCATATTACAAAACTTACAACAGAGAAATCCAATAGTATTTACAACGAATCAGAGAACACGGGGATTAGAAAAAACTCACAATTTGCGTTGAGTACGCCTGATTACATGGATATAGTTTGACAAAATTAGCAACATTCTCCACGAAGCAAATAATTCAATTCCTCGATGTAATAAGTTGTGCGGGTGTCTTAAATAAAGTTTTATAATGTTAGTAGGTAGTTATGGAGTAAAATACTAATACAATATACTGACTGCTTCATCAAGTATATTGAAAATCGTACTATTAATCCTAAAGTGGATTAAATGTCCCATTTGTTAAAAATTGATGCAAAATAATTATAAAATAGTAAGTAAGTGCACCCGGATACGTGCCCGTTTGCCCAAATCATATCGAATGTACTTACTTACTGTGCAAGTTTCACTTATTGTATTGGTAGGTATGATGGCCGAATAATTCCATAAATTGAGCTGAGGGGCTAAGAAAGTTCCAGTCTTGCAGCACTATCATATGAGCAAATTTCCAGTGCCAGCTATTACTATCCTATAACAAGTGGTGATTTATTAGTAATTTTTTTTTTGAAATATTGAAACAGGTTAGTTGTTTTCTGCTTCAAGTCAGCATAAAACGTAAAAAGTATTAAAAAAAAAAAAGATTTCTGTCCGGTAAATGAAAATCCGTTTTTTGCGCAGCGTAAAGAACACGTAATGTTATGTAACAGACATAAGTATAAATACGTAAGTACCTATGTAACATATAATTTTATTTACATTCCTATAAAAAATGTTGAAATCTAGGGATGGATTCAATGCTCTGAAATGGAGAAGAAACGTCAGTTCATCCAAAAATTCTTGTAATAAACACTGGACAGTAGTTAGGTATTTTTCTTTTCGAAAAATTCACTAAAGACGCCACCAAGGATGTACCTGTTTCGGCGTAAGTAGTGGCAGTATAAAAACCTAGGTACCTAAATTGTGATTGGATTGCCGAATTCAGTGTCTTAGGCATTTTGAAAAGACGTTTTACGATGAAGATCCATTCGGTTATGTAGGTTGCAAATTTTCAGCTTTTAGCTTTTTCATTCCACACAACATATTATATTCTGTAATAAATTGAAATTGATGTTTGTTTGATTTTGATGCTTTCAAGGTGAATTCGTGTTTTATCGGCCTGAGCCGGCCAGCTTGATTTGTATTATAAATAGGTACTCTATATTACGAGTAGCGAGGGTTGTCACAAATCGCTACTTACAACAATATAACTGCCTTTCGTCATGTCCCCAACACGCTTCACATCCCCTATTCCCTAATGCCTGGTTTTCTTCTAATTTTGTATTCAATTTTACATTTTGCAAGATCTATAAATGGCTTGATGTGTACCACATATTGTGCAGCTGATTCAGTTTGATCACTACATTTTTATCAATGCTCGAAGAGGACTCGAAAATAACGATTGTTTGTCAAACTATATCGAGAAATGGGCCTCAGAGGATTTCTGGGTGGAAGACATTCGAACACGAAAATCGGGTCGAGCTAGTTCACCAATTTACGTCACTGCTTGCATCAAATCACCACACCGTACTCAGGTCAATGTATTCCCTACAATTGCACCACCTTACAATGTCATCTACGAGTATTACAATTTAAATATCAAAATCAGATATCTCCCACCAGGCGTTGCAATATCGAACCGCGATAAAGCCGTTCAATGGAGAACTGCGAAATGCGATGATGAAATGCTTTGTTCCAACACGATAAAGTCTGATTTCATTGCCGTGATTTCGAGCTGGCAGATCGATACTTCTTGATCATTCGATATTAGATATTTGTACCAATTGCAATTTACATAGTTACATGCCCATGGATATCTTACGTACATGTCCATAAAATATGATTTTCACGCAACAAATTGTTTAAGCGATTCCAGTTACCTGGTTGAATTCATTGCATTCCCCAAAAACTTCTTGAACGGCAATCCCCAAATCCATATAAACCGCTGAAAATAAGCGGAAACCATTTAAATATTTCCCCAAATAGCACCACCGACGTTTTGAATTAACTATCACTTCTGACAGTTGGCATCCTATATATTTCTCCAGCCATCGGCAATGCCTACTAAAGAGGTTGATGGACATGGTGGATTTCTTTTTGCTGTACACCCAACACTACACCGAGCCCCTTCTACAGCTCTAATGTGCTTCTATGACATTTTGTTTCTATTCCGCTTTAGCCTGGAGAGATGGAAGAGGTAAGGTGATTGCATGCACCAGGTCCACCTTCTGAACAATTTTATTCTTTCCTAGATTGCATTTGTACTGAATGATGAACCTATTTATCTATCATCATAATTTGGCATTATTTTCCTCAAATTCTCTGGGGACATGGGGAGGAGAATCGAAGCGAACTTCAATTATGTGCTGCTCCCATTTTCCCGAACCACAAACGTTGGTCCATCATAGTACTTCATAGTTGCAACCACTGTTTCAATATCCAGCCAGTAGTGTCGTAGGATGGACAAACATATTAAAAATAATACATTCAAAGATAGTTAGGATGCATAATAATCCTTCATGGGGAACCTGTAGGGCCCTTTCGCTATATGCTCTTGTTATATGAATCCGCAATTTCACCTACAGTTCTGCTTCGATTCGTTATCCGTATTTTGCACTATTAGTGCTATGGTAAAAACACTGCATGTTAGTTCCTTCACAACTTTTGAAGAAATTTTGAGATAAAATATAGGTACTACGAGTAGTTCTTCATGCAAGTAATGTACATGAGTTTATTTTTTCAAAATTTTCACTATGATTTATATTGGAATAGGATGTGCTTCTGAAAAACGGCTTACGCGAGGTTTATCTAATAATTTATATAGGCAGGCTTAATTATAGTTTCTGGTTCGATCCACCATTTGATTGGCTGTCAAAAATGTGGATACGATCCTGGTACGAAAGTGTGATTAGATCCTGGTACGAAGTAGATTTCGTTGCACTTTCTTACCAGGATCATATCCACATTATTGACAGCCAATCAAATGGTGGATCGAACCAGAAACTATATTTCATTAAGCCTGCCTATATAAATTATTGGATAACCCTCGCGTAAGCCGTTTTTACAGTAATTGGGTAAGTGTACTTTAATTTGTTCACCAATTCGTTCAATAACAATATATACTGACCTTTCAAGTAATTATGAGGCAGTATCAAAATTCTTACAACATACCGAAGAATCGCTGTCCTTGGTACATAGGCATAGCCAAAACTTCATTTGTGACTTTTATTGCACACACACCTTACGTTTTAGTTGAATATCTTATATTTACTTAGTTCGAAAGATATTCTTTCCACTTGTTATTCAGTAAGGTCGACCGAATTTTGTGCTAAGAATGGGCAGGGGCAGTTTGAAGAGCGCTGTAGCCCATTTTGCGATCGAATCTCCAACACAACATGCAAGTTGCCCGTGACATACTTAGGAGATTTAATTTCTCCATTGTTCCGTGAAATTACGAAAATTCGGTACCTAACCGAATAAATTCAACCCTGAAAAGTGCGTTTGCTACCCACATGTTTAATGAAATAGTGTTGACGTAAGTAGCTGAAAAAGTTCGGTTTTTCTATGAGGTACATAGGTTTGTTCCTACTAGGTACACACTATATATATATATATATATATATATATATATATATATATATATATATATATATATATTGAGAGAATTGAATTGTATGATTACTGTTATAGTAGTACCTACTTGATATTGTTTAAACTCCTCACCCACTAAGGGTAACTATTCCCAAGTCCGATACCAACACGATCTGTCATACGTTATGAAATGGGCGAAACGCGGAGAAAAGTCGAATTTAGATAACCAGCCCGATGTAGCTGCTCTCCACGCTCGTTTTTCCCGTGGAGATATGTCACTAAATGTGTCCGGGATTGGATGGGAGCCAGAAGTGGCTGAGCCGACCCAGCAGTATTTCTAGAAAGATGAAAGCCCTCCTACGTCCGTTTCGTCTTTCTCGTCAAATCACAGCTGAAAGTCCCGGAGCCCGTTTGTTTTGTTTTCATCACAGGCTAAGGAAGAATAAGCCTTTTCCATCTTGTCTACGACAACATGCACCTTCTATCGGTGTTCTGACCTATATATTCATCAAGACTATTATATTCATTATGCTCTTGGGGGCAGAACAGTACGTCACTGTTTGCTCGAACAAATCTGTTGATATTCTTTCATCACATCTCTGTTTAATCTTTAATCTGAGTGAGAGAGAGAAAGAGAGAAGATGAAGAAGTTGATTATTTTTATTGAGAAACGTGTATAAATAGGGCCATACAGCCCTCTCTACCATTAAGCACACGAAAAAATAAGTAAGCACTTCATTGTAAATATAAAGAGAGAGAAAGAGAGTTCTTTATTCAAATGAAGATTCTATTTTCTTTATAATAATTGTATTTTAAAACAACAGTGGACTGATCGGAGAATCAATAATGGAAGTATGGCATCATGCGTCAGTAAAAATTTGTATGTTCATGTTACCGAGGTTTACATGAGTATATTATATTGATTTCAAGGACTTAGGAGAGGACCATGCCTCCTCCGTCGCACCGAAACCTAGGCTTTTACTTGAGCGAATGGCATCGGTGCTTCGTATATTTGAAGGCCATTAATAGATTTCTCATGGATGAAAAGAAGCAAAGATGAAGAAGAGAGGAAGTTTCCTTAATTTTTTCTTTTTTTCAAGGAGCAGCAGTCTTCAAAAGTGGTTTGTCAATATTTGAATTCTCTTACAAGCAGGGCTTGTTCTTAGTATTTAGGATCTCGAGTACCTCATCCCTGCACAGTCCGAGACTATTGGCATTTAAAAAAAAGGTTCGGACGTACGTGGGAGCCCCTCGTCTACAGGACCCAGTACGGGAAACCCCGCTCGTGGCCACATACCTAACCTGCCACAGGGCGCGTTCCTAGACATTCTGGTGGTGGAATATTGTGGCATCGAGATGGTTGATGTACTTTGTTAGCGCAAGTCAATTTGTTACATTTCGTCGTGACGTCGGTCATTATCATCGTGTGGCTCCAGTGCACTCGTCTAGCACTCAATTGACTTACCGATTCTCAATTATGAGATGTTTTAGCGAATTTTCAAAGAAAATGAAGCTATTGCAATGGCTTCGAAATTTAAATAATATAAATTTTTGGAAATTTTCTTCATAGAAATCCGTTTCAGACCATTCTAAAACGATTCCTGAAATTTAACACTTTTTTATATGTATATATGTATTTATATATATATGTGTCACTCCAGACGATAACTCTCGATAGAATTGAGATAAACAGCTCAAATTTGCACAAAAAATCTATCTTGGCAATCGAAAGGCTAAGTTCGAAGATGGGCGAAATTGGCCTACTCTAAGGAGGGTTTTGGCGCATTTAAAGTGCGCAAAAATTACCCAAAAATCCCCAAAATGTTATTTTCCAACAAGTAACCCCTCATTTTAAAGGTTTTTGCACGCTGAACACGATGGTGGAATCGGATTTTAGATATCTTGATCCGTTCTCAAATTAGAGCATTTAAAGTGCGCAAAAATTACCCAAAAATCCCCAAAATGTTATTTTCTAACAAGTGACCCCTCATTTTAAAGGTTTTTGCACGCTGAACACGATGGTGAAATCGGATTTTAGATATCTAAATCCGTTCTTAAATTAGAGCATTTAAAGTGCGCAAAAATTACCCAAAACTAGGATAATCTTTAAACTCTTACCCCCCCCCCCCCCACCCCCTTAGAGTGGTCAGATTGAAAAATGTGAGAAGTATTAATTGAAGACGAGAGTTCGAAGCAAAAAAGGGGGAGGCAAACGATTAGTACAACTCCTTGAATTTCCCATTTGACATATAATTGTTATGATACCTTCATAGATAGACAAGTACCGGCCCACGTATTACTAGAAGGAAGACGAAAGAAAAAATCTATTTCAAATTATTCAATTTAGGTACTAACAGTAGGAGGAAGAAGTTTTCCTTTATTCAAAACCATAGCCATTAATTCGAATATTTCTTTGAAAATTCGCTCATTAAGTCATGCTGCATGACTGGTTTTTTGAACATATGGGGGAACGTCTCTGTTATACTGGACCAGTAAAGTGGGATGCTGTTGCAGTGCTAATACCTCACACGCATCCGCTCTCAGTCGGCTGATGACTCGCCCGCCAAATCTGGATGTATTACAGGGAACCTCAACAATAATGAGGCCCTGTTCTCCCCTGCAGGGTAAAAGGAATTGATGTCGATGATGCGCTCTCTGTTTCCATTTCGGACGTCAATGTTGAGCTGAGTGCTGCCTGGTCGACGTCTGCCCGTGGACGTGTGCTACCACTAGCTACAGCGATTATTATTAACATTATTATTCGTTGCTGTCACACCCGGTATACAGTGCCGATGTGAAAATCCTAAACCGAGTCCGGTATTCAGCCATCCCTATAATATGTCTCCAGGATAACTTCGGGTCCACATATTCGGCTTCGGCCAAGAGGCTGCTGCGTCAGGTCCCTCTAGGTCTAGGCCTTCCACGGCGGCTCCTTGAGAGATTCCAATCCAGTGCATGTCCCACGACTTCTTGAGCATCTCTCCGCAGAGTGTGCCCCATCCATCTCCCTAATTCAGTTCCCTAATTTCTGTCCCTAATACATTCGGAGATGGGTCGTTGGGAATATCTTCGAAACAACCCAAGATTGGATATCCAGTTTTCCGGCCACCAGACTCGGATAATTGGTGTCTGTTTATTGATCGGATAATTGATCTATTCATAAAGGCATGGAGCTCATTGTTAATCTCAGCCCTCCCCCCCCAAGAAATGTAGGACTCAGAAGACCAGTCAGCTGGTAGTCTGAATTTTCAAATGATTACTGAAACCGGAAGGCTACCAGCGCTCGCACATTACAAAAAACGCTGCAAATTATTACACAGCGGTTTATTATTTACCTGTATAGATGCTCCTTCTGCGTAGATCACTGTTTTCTGTGGTCAGTACCCTCGAGCTGACCCCAGGAAAGCCCTAAATCGAGTACTGGATCCGGCCCGGGAATTAAAGTTTCATACAAATTCGCGGGATTCAATGTAATTCAATCATTCATCATTTTTAGTAGTTATTCATGAAGCACAAGGTAAATAATAAACCGTAGTGTAATAATTTATACCTGTATATGCCCCTTCTGCGTAGATAGTATAATAAACCGTTGTGTAATAATTTACCGTTGTGTAGTAATTTACACAATAATAAACCGTTGTGTAATAATTTATAATACCTGTATATATGCCCTAAATCGAATATTGAGCAAGCCCGGGAATTACATTCATAATTTTTGTTATTCATGAAACATAAAGTTGATTCCAGTTGCAAAGCTATCAACAAAATCAAAATGAAATGTTAGGTATCACAGAACAAACAATTCGACTTCATACTCCGTTAATATAATCAGGTGTTCCCTGGCAATGATTATCTCGGGCCAATTCCCAGTTGTTGCGGCGTCCCTAGCAATGATATCTGGGCTGAATGTATACAATATTGAATGTATACAATCTTTCACTCTCCTTGTGACGAAGCCTGTCGGTGCTAACTTCTGGGCCTTACTGTGAACGAACGGCTGGACGTACAATGCTCCGGGTGGTCTCAAAAATCTCCCAAGTTCGAGAACTATTTAAAAACGTAAAAAAATCTGAATAACGGCGTCCTGGAAACTTCAACCCCTACTTTTCACCCCTTAGGGATGTCTGACAATAACGCCGAGCTTCGCGGACCAACTAGACCCCAAATGGGACCTACAAACCAAATTTCATTAATTTTGGTTCATGGCAACTAAGAAAAGTGCGAAGTACGGCGGACGGACAGAAACTTTTTATTCGATTTTCGGATTCTAGTACCTTGAAACGTAAACCATCAAATTTTGAGGGGAGTTAAATTTTTTTTTTTTCATGCTCGATTCCAAGGTTCATTATCGAAAATAATAAATCAAAATCTAATATTGGCTTGGATATTATATTTGTTGAAAATCAAAAAGACAATTAGCATTGACAGCTCAGACTTTAATGAATCAAAAAATATTGACTTGTGAGAGTGGGCCGTGCTGTTCAAACGTATACGTAATCACGGTTTTACTCGATATCTTCAGTCTTTGTTCTACATTATTTTCAAAACCTCCCTCCATCGTCGACTGTCATCAATCAGTTGGAATCGCTACGGGCAGCCAAGTAACAATTCCCCTCTGCACCCCCTCTCGTATGGATGACGTCCGCACATCCATCAACCCCGCCACGACCCGGAGAAACTCCGCTAATCGAATTTTGAGGGGAAATCTTCCATAATAACGTCGAGTATACACAGGTAGGTCTTCTGACGGTTCACTCCGGCGCTAACGAGCTGAGCTGGAGTTACACGGGAAAGGGTGGGCGACCGGTAAGGAGTAATGTAGGACTGGCGGTGAAGTGAGGGCGAAAACTCGCTGCGAACCGGTGGGAGGTATCGAGAGAGGAACTTAAATGTTCCTGAGGGAAGATTGATGTTGAAACCGTGACTAACAGTGTTGAGATAAATGGGAACTGTATACACGCACCCTCTTGATTCTGCATTCGTCGACGTGGCACTGCCACCGGGTCTCCCGCCACCCGTAATATTACACATGTAATACCGCCGAGCTAACCTTTGCCTTGGTACCTGACGGGAGGAGAACGTTTGTGGAAAGTGGCGGATTGTCCAGCAATGATGATGGCAAGCAGAGAGCACTGAAGAAAGGTTTACCACAGTTCAAACTGAAACGAGTAGGTTGGGTTGAAACCCAAGTTGCCCCACATGGAACCATGTTCCAGTATGGAGGTTCCTAAAAGTGTGGGCTGTTCTCGATACATTTTTTCTTCCGGTGGAGACGGGGTCGGTTGGGGAAGCCTAATCGATATCTCTTCTTAACCGGCGATAATCTCGCTGGTCTAGAAAGGGGACTCTCGAGGGTCCACCCCCACTGTTACACTCTGTCACATGGTAGCAGAGCGTGGTTCGGTAGTATGCCCTAAGCACTTCACCATACTCCATCCACTTTTTGTGCGCTTACCAGAAGGATAAGCCCAAAGGTTTTCCAGAAGGATTCCTTTACTAACAACCTGCCCCTTTGATAATACATACATCTACTGGCTTCCCCACCCCCTTTCCACCCTTTAGAGTGTCAGTATAATTAAAATATACTGAACTCATTTTAGAAGGCGATTGATGCCGTTTCCCAATTGACAAGTCCCAATAGTTGTTCCATCCCAGCGATGGAGGTTGATCACCTAGAGGTTGCCCAGATGAGCACAGTTCACTGGGCAACAACCTATGACAACATTACCCGCTTTGTTCTCCACCAGTAAAATATTATTGAGGTACAATGAAACCCCTCTTAACGGTCGCCCCTTCTTGGCGAACACCCCTCTTAAGCTGCGTTTACACTAGCGAAACTCCCTCGCGCAAAATAATTTCGCGAGGGAATTGCGCCTAGTGTAGACGCTCTCCCACCCCTGAGTAATTGCGGGGTGAGGGCCCTCGCTGTGAGCCGGAGCTCAGTCGGTTTTTGTCCGCGCATCAAAGGGTTGCGCGCGCGTCGAGTTTCGCCGCAGTTGCGCGAGGGATGAATCAAGAACAGTGCTTGCAGCTCATAATGTTGTTTCCATATTGGTTTCTTCCAAGGAATTAATTGTGTGCTCCACCATCGTCGAGGGTGGCGACTTTTCTTCCTCCCTTTCTCGGTCAAAAATGCCATTGACATGACGGAAAACGCGGCTGCAGCGGCTGGAGTGACAAAACAAGTTTCCATGTTGGCTGCAAAACCAGAACTGAAGGCGGCTCGCCCCACTCGCGCTATTTTTCGCTCTGAATTGCGCTCTGTTTTGGGTAGTGCGAAATTTCATTCGAAGCGAGTAAGTTTGGACCGAGTGACTTGCGCGAGGGAGTTTCCCTAGTGTAAACCCAGCGGGCCCCGCCTATAAAGGTCGCGGACACGACTTTTGAACCTCAACAGGTGACATAAGATTACGCCCCTCTAAGACGGCCACTAATCGGCCGACTGTGATCTTCAATTCATAGGTTCATCAATAAATAGGTTTTAATAAGTTAATGATTGAGTTTGATTAAAAATGGTAAATTTGAATCATTATGGTGATTGTTCAGGGCAAATAAAATTGTTGGTCATGGTGCAATAAATTGGTGTTTTTTTCTTGAAACCTTCTTCCGGGGCCCTCACACCCTCTACCACGGTCACTCACTATGCCGAAAAGATTGGACCGTTTTAGAGGGGTTACCTTCCCAAGATGGACACCCCTCTACGACGGTCGATTTTTTTTGGTCCCTAGGGTGTCCGCCTTAGAGAAGTTTCTCTGTAGTACCATTACGATGGAGATTAGTCACCTTGAAGTTGTTCAGATGTATTTTCCTGAACCAGTACTTCATACAACTTTTCATTCCCCCTTTTCCCTCTCATACTTCTGCTACCCAGAAGTATGTCATGTGGGGAGGAGTGTAACAGTGTGGGCTGTTCTCTATACATTTTTTCTTCCGGTGGAGACGGGGTCGCTTGGGGAAGCCTAATCGATATCCCTTCTTAACCGGTGATAATCTCGCTGGTCTAGGAGGGGGACTCTCGAGGGACCACCCCCACTGTTACACTCTGTCACAGGTTACACTTCAGTACCTAGGAATTGCGGGGCATGAACTCCTGCTGCCATACTGGGGCAAGAAATGTACCCATTTTCGTAGCTGTGTTTCAAGATGCACTCATTGACAAGCGTCAGATTTTCATCTATTTTACCATCAGTACCACCAGGTACTTTACAGTTTTAAACTTATTTGTTAGATAGATGAACCGCTTGATTCTAGGTTAACGTTTTGATTGATTCGTTAAACTGTAAGACTACATGGGGAATTGACAATGTACACCCGAAGCGCGAAAAACATGACGATGTACACCCTGACAATGTACACCCGTATGACGATGTACACCCTGACAACGTACACCCGTTGGTAGATGTACCCCCATCCCTCCCTAGGAAAGATAGTGAAATCTTCATAAAACACAACAGTAATGAAAGTGCAACAATTTAATAGTTACCTAAGGTAAGTAGAAAGTAAGGTAAGTAAAAGTAGAAAAAAAATGAGCATGAAAACTCTCACAAGCGTTGGTGGTGCGATGTGTCGCTTGTTTTTGACGCCCATAGGTACTACTGGTGGGAAAAGAGCGTCGTCACTGAGATGTAGTTATGAAGCAAATACTCAGCATACCTGGAAGCAGCGTCGTTCAATGGTTTGTCAAGAACCCATTCACAAAAGACATTCTCAACTTCTTCTGGATTCAAGAAGGGAAACCCAAAAGATTGATGCAACCAAATGCCAACGGTATCGTTTTCATCTCGGTACTTACGTACCAGGCCTAAGCCTTGAATTTTCCGAAACCTTAAACAAAACATATAACATTTGTGTGAGTACGTTTACATGTAGGTAGCACTTATGAAGGTACTATCCTATGCAACGTAACTAGGTAACTTACCTAGACTGCGCAAGGTGAAATTTGCATCCCACGAGCTTCACGTTTGATGATTTTCATAGCTCTCATTATACACCTCTCGGCCTGATGTTTTAAGGTATGATTTGCACTTGAAATTCCTGCGTTTGCTGCAAATCCATCTCTTCGAACTGTCAGCCAACATTTTTTGAAAAACAAACTTGTTGTTACCTCGAAAAACCGCTTCTTTTCCCTGGTTACTTCCGTCTGCTGAAAATAGCGTTGATACCTCGATGTGCGCACCATCACACATCTTGACTAACTGCGGTTATCGCATACCGGGCCGGATTAATAGCGACTGTTTGTTTAGGTGTACATTGTCATTGTCATGACTCCTTCGGGTAAACATTGCCAACACTACTTTCACCGCTCGCTCGCTCCGGGTGTACATGTGCCCTTGCCCGACTACATATTTTAGTAGGTGTTCTTGCAAAACACTCATCGCATCCTTGGAATTTATTGGCCCTGAAAAATATATCCATCGGTTCCAAACTACCCCCTACATTTGGGGCCCGAAGTATTGTGATCACCAGTCTCAGTCACTCAGTCTGTGTCTCAGTCATTCTTTGGTTCGTAATTGTATTGATAAATTGAGGTTTGATTGAAATGATTGAATTATAACAAGATTCGCAATAAAAACTTCATACTGAATATTTGCATATTCAAAATTTGACAGTTTAATTGAAAACTTGTATAATATTACTTGAATAATTATCTTGAATAATATACCAAACTGATATTATGAAACAGATTTGTAAAACTGGTATGTAATAAATTATTATAACTGGATGAAAACGGTACTTCAATGGTTTTTAAATAATCATTACTCGAAAGCGTTATCAGTTGAATGGGTGGTGTCAAGGTACCCCTCCCCATCATATTTATCTGCTACCACTCCTTGTGAACTGTTATTCGCATCCATTATTCATAAAATTCGAAATCCGAAAGCTCCCTCCGTCCGCCTCCAAATTTTTTTTTTAAATCTACAGCATAAATCTACAGCTATAAATAAGCAAAGACGAGTTGTGTCGCGCCCTGCGGACTAGTCTTGAAATTTGTTTTTAAATAATAAATACCATAGTTTGATCAAATCTATTTCACTGGATGATAATGCATACTAAGAGAACTTGCTGAAAAACTAAACAAGTTGATTTAGGGGGGGGGGGGGGGGGGGGAAATAACCTAGCCGGGTTTGATCCTAAACGGCCGTATGATAGTTCGGGATTTTCATTACAGTATAAAATACTTTCTAAAATAAGGGGGAGGGGGGGGAGTAGTTTTGATTAATTTTATATGGGGTCTAACCACACGTGGATTAAGATGGGAAGTTATATCTAGGTGATATCAATCTTGACTTCTGAATTAGGAGTTATGGACGGTTCAGAAATAAATTAATAATGAAACGCTGTTGAAGTAATAATTAGCATATGGTAATTGATGTCTAGTTGTGCAATTTGCTTCGAAGTCCTGGATAGAGGTACCTTCAGAGGAAACTTCAATACTTGGACAAATTACGGGTATATAAAGGTTTGGATATTCATAGCAATTTGTAGGCGCCTATTATACAATAAGTTGTTGGTGAATATTATATTATAAATAATGTGCCAGGTCCAAGAAGGCATAATAATTATAATATGACAGCTATTTAAAATGTAGCCGAAACGTGAGTGATCAGTAGGCAATTAAAACCTAAGAGGCTCGAATCTACTGAGTTTATAGGTTGCTAATTTGGACTTGATTCAATTTCAGTACTTCCAGACTTGAAAACTTGAATTATAGGTAGGTTGCTGATAATTGATAGTTGAACAGAGTTCTAAGTGAAATCAACTCCTGTACTGGCTCTTGATTAAATTTCGAGTTCACAAACTTCGTTAGGAAAAAAAAGAGAAGGATAGCGTACATAATCATTTTCTTACTTCATATTGCCCTCTCCAATGAAGTTATATCATCTTCGTCACAAACCTTGGCGTTCTGCTCTAACGAACTCGAAAACCCTTCAAGGTGATGTATAGTTATGAGTTTCAAATAGCAAAGTCCTCCCCTCCGCCTCTTGGAAGTTTCAGACTTCTTTCACCGCCACAACTATTACATCATTCTTATCGCGTTGCCTCCGTCGCTTTCCTGCTTTTCATGCCACTTGAAAGAGATGGAAATTGAGGTGAAACTGATATTAATCGAGGGGCCGAGGGAAATCGAGATATTAGAGAAGAGAAAAGAAGTTTGAAAAAAGAAGGGAAAGAGCGACGAATGCTCGTAAATTCTGTGAAGAGATTAGACATCTACAAATTAAACGTTGGCGTTTTAGTTCGTGAACACTCATCTGCGAGTTAAAAAAAAAAAAAAAATTCAACTGGAGTAAGATAACCTCATCTTCTGTAGCCTTTATTGGATCTTTCGATTCGAAAGGAAGGTTTTTTTGTTTTTACTGCGTGAATAAGTTGGTAATAATCAGCTGTTTGTTTATTCGTATCTTCGGGCCCTACTCGGATCATGGGATTAGGGATTGACTCTTTCCTAACTGGATCTTTCAAATAGCGGGTACGACACATCTTCAGGAAATGTAGGTATTTTCTCGCCCATTTCGCATTGTTTGTTCTCGTAACTATGTTTCCAGTTTATGTTCGAGAACTAGGCAGTCCCTTGATCTTCAATCTCGCCACTTCATTGTCAAACAAAATCTTTTTTCATCGTTCAGTATTCCACTGGTCCTCTGCCGCCCGAAATTTGTTTCACGATGAGGCCACCAGCTCCTTCAGCTGAAAGAGACCCGAGAGGCTGGAGCGTCCAATTTCTATATCCCCCGGATGTAAGTTCGTAAACCCCTCTATTCCGACCCGGGCTGGCGTACGTCGATTCAGGCTGCAAGTGTCTACCTGACCAGCCGGTAAAGATTTTTACCTCTGAGTCATGTGAAACCGAATAGGAAAAGAATTTAGGTACATCGGAGCGTTCAATTGGGCCTAAAGAATCCCCTTATTAAACCATAACATCCCCTTAGTAGGAATCTCTTAGTAAAACATAGAATGGCGAGAAGTGAGATAAGAATTCACCGGCTAAAATTGTCTATATACGGTATAGATAAATCTCAGTAAAATGATGTTATAATTTGCCCCACGATGGCTCAAATTCAAAGACTGTTCGTTGTTGGAGTTTTGAATTCAAAATACAATCGGTGCGTATCTGCATATTACCTACCTATGTAATATCCATTCTGAGTATTGATGCTCACGAGTTTAGCGTCCATACGATTTACATAAGGCAAGGTTAACATATTAATGTAACTTAAATCACTTGCGGCGGAGTAGTGGAAATCTATCGCAACATACTACAGGATAAAAAATATAATTAGTCCTATTTCCACGTAAACTAACAAACTGTAGACCGGTTTCGGTTGTTAAACCATCATCAGTATACAATTCTATTGTGTTAATTCTATTGTGTACTGATGATGGCTTAACATCCGAAACCGGTCTACAGTTTGTTAGTTTACGTGGAGAATAGACTATTCTATTTTAATCCTGTAGTGTTTTTTTTTTAAACATATCAACTTGTGAATTTTTACTGAGTGAGAAACCCTCGTTTTCCTCGTATTAGTGCTCAGCCTACAAGCGTGTCCTACAAAATAATTCCACATTACGGTCTTCCCAACGTTGGGATGAAAAACCGATGAACCGATGAACCTGGTTGGGGGGGGGGGGGGGGGGGGGGGGGGGAGATTGTGCTGGGGCCCCGCTTTTGGTTTATTATTCTGTGAATAATACACCTATGTATTCGCTCAGCAAAAAATGTTTATAACACCCCCCTCAAACTTTTTTCTTTTACGTTTCAAGGTGCGTAGATTCCAAAAATGCAATGTCCGTCCGCCGTACGCCGGCGCCGTCTGCCGTCCGCCGTATCACGTGTACAGGCTTCATTTTCGGTCTAAAAAAATCTTTCTTTGGCACACATGCTCCATTTGGGCCCTAGTTGTGTCCCGAAACTTTTCAGCCCGATCGGAATATACCCAGGGGTGTTATGAGTGAAAATGTGTGTAAAAATAGGTACTTTTTACGTTTTAGCAACATATTGGTAACATGAGCTTCTGAGATATCGTTTTCTATGTTTTTGGGGACGAGAAGACCGAATATGAAGTCGATTTTGACCAAGGAGTGGAAAATTGAGTTCTACCAAATGTTCAGCTCCCAGAATTGATTTTTTATGAGTGAAAAACCTGGGAAATCGTCTGAAATCACCATCAGTTTGTATAATAACACTGGAAAAAGTGTCAAGACGTGGTTCAGGACGATTAAAAAAATGGCACTACCAATGATCAAAGATAGTTTTAAAAAAAAAAGAAAAAAAAAGAGCGTACCTAATTTGTGTTTTGGGGGCCAAAATTAATGGAAACCATCAGAAGTAGCTATTTCGATTATTACGCATGAAAGAAACAATTAATGAACAGCCAACCTTTCTGTAGGTATGTCCACTAGAATAATAAACCCATGTGACAAGGACTTTGCAGCGTTTTATATTACTTTGTGGTCGCATTATGGCAGTGCCAAGTGAATTGTGGTAGGGACTGATCGAGAAATTTGGGTTTTGGGCGGGAGGGTCTATAGTTGAATCTAGTTTTTATTGATTTCTTGATGAGATATTTGGCCCGATTTTCGAAAAAGGAACTTGGAGGAACGCGGAATTAAGAGACCGCAACGCAAAGAGCCAGATATTGTTGCATCCATAGGAACGGGGAAGATTGGGTCAGGTGGAGAGGATGCTCTCGGATCGATATCCTTGGGGTGAATTTTGAATTTTGTCATAATTATTCCGAATAATTATGAAACTTGCACATAGTTGAAATACGGTACATCCAAGACCACTGTCCTATAGAACGTCGAAGTTTGTACCATTTGGGACCACCACGTATATATATAGAGTACAGTTTTTTTAGAGACGCTGGTAAGTAGAAAAGAGAAACAAGTTTGATATATTAAAAAACGCTGCAAATTATTACACAGCGGTTCATTACTTACCTGTAAAGATGCAGCTGTAAAAGCTCTGGGGCTCGAGTGGTGAGCCGGCCCGGGAATTGCAGTTTCATAAAAATGCGCAGGATTCAATAATAATTCAGTCATTAATTATTATTTTTGTTCTTCATGAAGCATAGGTAACGTTTGTTCAAGTTGCAAAAATACCTATCAACAAAATTCAAAAGATCCATCATTCTTCAAATGAAATAATATCACAGAACAACCAACTCGACTTCATACAGCAGCCGTCCGTGATTATAATCAGGTGGTATATAATATGATGTCTGGGCCGGATTTATATCGTTCCATTCACGATCACGGACAGATAGAAATTTTGGTTTATTATTTTCAATAATGAACCTTTGGAATTGAGCATGAAATTTTTACCCCCCCCCCCCCCCCCTCCATAAAATTTGATGGTTTCCGTTTCTAGGTATTCTAGGTACGTAGAGTCCGAAAATGGTATAAAAAAATTTCTGTCCGTACGCCGTACTTCGCAATTTTCTCAGTTACCATCAACCAATTAATGAAATTTGGTTTGTCTAGTTGGTCCGAGAAGTTCGGCGTTACTGCCAGTCGTCTCTAAGGGGTGAAAAGTAGGGGTTGAAATTTTCAGCACGCCTTACCTCGAAAACTTTCAATAGAAGGATATGGTTTTTATTACTTTTTAAATAATTGATCTCAAACTTGAGAATTTTTTTTTGAGACCACCCGGAGCATTGTACGACCAGCCGTTCGTTTGCACCGAAAAGCTTCTTCACCACGATCGTTAATATAGGTATAAATCCGGCCTAGATATCATTGCTAGGAAACACCTGATTATAATCACGGATGGCTTTATTTCATTTGAGGAATGTTGGCTCTTCCGGATTTTGTTGATAGGTACTTCTGTAACTTCCACAAACGTCATGAATAACAGCAAATAATTAGTCATAGAATTATTGAATCCAGCAAATGTTTATATAACTGTAATTCCCGGGCCGGCTGCGATTTAGGACTTTGGGGAGAGCTTGAGGGTAGGCATTGACCACAGAAAAGGGCGATGTACGCGGAAGGGGCATCTATACAGGTAAATACTAAACCGCTGTGTAATAATTTGCAGCGTTTTTTATTCCATTTTCGGATCCTGTATACCTTGAAACGGAAACCACCATTTTTTGAGGACCGGGTTTTTTTTTCATGCTCGATTCAAAAGGATCATTATTGAAATAATAGATCAAAGTCAAATTCCGCGTCGGTTTCCAATTTCATTCGTCAAACTTCACTTTAATAGTCGTTTTATATTAGAACGCTGATCGTTCCTATTATGTATTGACGGCAACTGGATTCGCGCTGGAAGGGGGGCGCGGAACCTGAAGTAAACGGAGATTGGTTGAAAATAAAACCCCACTCTGTTATTGCCGAGTGTGGCTTTAACAAAAGTTCTTAACGAGCCCTTACATAATGTAGGTATAACCTATAGAATCCGTCCCAGTGATCCCCGTGCCACTCCCGCCTCTGAGGACTTCACCGTCAAGTTCTTGGCAGCTAACTTGGCTTCACTTTGCCACAACGACCCTGTAGTTGCTTCGAGTTCCCCACGCTGTACTTTCTTCCCTTCCACAAATTCTGTTGGTCTACGTAAAATAAAAATGGGGCCCCGAGCCAACTTTTTTGAGTTTCATTTTTCTCTTTCTCCCTTCCCCACCGTCACCCTTTTTACTGCTACAGCAAACTTTGTTATTATTTTGTCTCGCGTTCCGTAGGAAATTGAAGCATGACTGGAGGTTTTGAGCCTTTTTCGAGCCTAAGATTCATCTACTTGGCAGATATTTAACTCATAACTTTTTAACCAACATCCATAATGACATTTCAGCAGATGTAGGTTCAAAACTTGTTCTTTGGATGCATTTCTAAGTCTTGAACTATCCTACATCATAAATGAGACAAATAGAGCAAAAGTGAAATGTTATTATTTAAACATTTTTTTTTCTTTTGTAGTAGTAACAGTTGGTCTGTGAATAACTTCGCGGTTTAGACAAATAATTTGCTTAATTGTATCTTTCTCGACGGGTTTTCACCATCTGATAACTGTTTGGCTAAATAGTTCACCCGAACTTCCGAATTCCATTAAGAACTACATAGATTGCACCGTCATAATTTATCGGATTGCGTAAAGAACTTGGATTATGTAGGTAGGTAGATGCTGTTGGTCTAATACACATTGTAGACTGCAGTGCTATGCTGAGATCATGATGACGATCGCATGACTTAGTTAACTATCTGCTCACGTACCTACATAATAATGGCTCAGTGTAATTGCATATTACGGAAGCAGTTGTGTCCGAATAGTGGTATGTATAATAAGTGGGAGAATAGTAATGAGAAGTCGAGGCTAAGGTCAGCGAAGCACACGCTACTTCCAAGCACATGCACATGCCATGTGGCACGAAGATCTTGGATTAAGCGGAATGTATATTGTATTAACTATGATTATATTAAACTAAATTAATTGCAGTGAAAAGTTGTCAGTTGAAGTTGTGTTGTGTAGTGGACCAAAAAAAAAAAAAAACGAGAATGAGCATTGAAACAAAGTTAATTTAATATAATCATGCTTGTGTCTCTGAATTAGCGGGTGTTTCCTACGCTTCATGAAGCTCATGGGCTTATGACATCATGAAAAACTGCTCCTGGCGTTGAAGATGCTTGTATTCCTAAAGCAATTTTTAATTCGATTGCATAGATGAAAAACTGAATTATGTTGAAAAGAAATTCTGAAACACCATTATTTTGAAATGTCAAATAAAACAACTGATCGCCTACGTGTTAAGGACAAGTAAGCATTTTTCAACGTTTATCTGATTATGAAACACAGTATGAACCATGAGTTGCACGGCGCGTGATAGGCAAAAACCATCTTAACAGAAAAGCTTTGCAGATGAGTATAACCAGCTGTGGACGTTGTTCTCAAGTAATATTATAGCACAACGACATTTTTACTCAAAAGAGAGTGTTAGAAGAACCGTAATATGTTTTACTGGGTTTTTAATGGGTTTATTATCACTAATGAACCTTTAAAATCGAGCATTAAAAAAAGTTAAACTAGGGAGGTACGTCATATCCGATAATGGAATAAAACTTTCGTTAGTTATAATGTACTAAAATTAACGAAATTTGATTTGTCGAATCCATTTGGAATCGTTGGTCCTTGAAGCTCAGCATTACTTTCAGTCATCTAAGGGGTGAAAACAGGGGTTGAAATGTTAAAATCACCGTAGCTCAGAAAGTTTTTATCGTGAGCGCTTGATAGGGAAGGTTTGTTGGGTAGGTCGCAGGAGAGTGGAGGATGTGCTCCTTTCGGATAGCTAACATCCCGCGGTTATCACCACATCGAGCGTTAGAGGATGAAGCATCCCGCGGTTATCACCACAGCAGACGCTAAGGGAGATGGAAGGGTAGGCGAGAGAGGAGGTGCGATGTGAGAGAGAGAGAGAGAGAGAAAAAGAGTGAGAAGTCGCAGGTAGGAGTGAGGTCGGTCGAATGAAGAGCTGGGCGCCTTACAAAGGTGCCTCCACCTCGTCCCCCGCCTGTCAACGGTCGTTAACGGCCGTTGAGAGTCGTTGGGAGTTCGTTGGCCCTTCTGGGCTTCGACCGAGGCGTCGCACAATTCGTCTTTCTCCTTGTTTATTGGTTAAATCTACAAGTTACATGTGAGTGGTATGTGTTATATTTGAGGGTTACCATGACAGTTTTTAGAAGGTTATTGTTATTATGACATTTTTAACTTCATTTCGAACTTAAGGATTTTTTAGACCACCTAGATTATACGTCCAGCCATTTGTTCACAGTTAGGCCCTGAAGTTTGAACCGAAAAGCTTCGTCAACGTGGGTGTAAATCATACGGTACCTATACATCCAGTTCAGATATTATTGCTGGAGAACTGCTGATTACGGGTAACTACTGATGGCTTTATGAAATCAAGTTTGTTGTACCGTTGAGGTAGATATTTCATGTGAAGAAAGATGGTTATGTTTTATTTTGTTGATAGGTGCAAGTTTGTTGTTAACTGCCAAACAAATCATATTTTTACGTTGAAAATTGGGAGTATGTGAAGGGTTCTACTTAGGTCCGTGACCATCAGAATTTTTAAAATGTCCGGTGGGATGGGGGGGGGGGGCTTGTGGGCTGAAAGACGGGAGATGGGGGGCTTGAAAATGCATATTTATGTAACTTTATAATTGCCCGGCCAGCTTCGGTACTCGGTTTAGAGCTGTCCTGCAGGAATGGGGGGGAAATCACGAGGGTCAGTACTGACCACAGAAAACGCTGATCTGCGTCGTTCGTTCAAGATAAGGTACCACTTCCTTTCAAAAGGAAAATCATAATGAAATTAATATGATCGTGAATCATACCGTACCATAATGATTTGAAACATCTGGTTCAGTTCACAGTTTTACGTAACGAGTCGTGAGGTAATCTGAGTCCAACGACAGAATGTAGAAATTCAGTAGGTATATGTTGTGTAGGTTGGTACTTCTTGATTGAGATTGGATTAGGCTGTGAGATATTTATGTGCTTCAATAGAATTTCATTCATTATTAAGAGCGCACTTTACAGTTCGACAACAACAAAAATCTTCGGGTCTATGCCGTGCGTTTACCGGAATCTCGAGAACTAACCGGCGATCCAATTCTAACTACCCTCTATATTTGGTCGTGAAGTACTTACAGGTTTTAACATACGTAGACAAATCTTACAGTTGGCCATCTCAAGGGTCTTGCACACGGTCCAGTGGCAAGACAGAAAATATTGTATGTATGTATGTATGTATATTTTATTTGTATAAATCTTAGAAAGATTATTACAAGAGTTCGAGTATACCAGGTAAATTATACATATAAGCGGTTGAAAGAAAGAGTGCAGCTTACAAAAAATTAAAAAAGAAAAAGATACCGATACAATTCCTAAATAAGCCAAATAAATGTTTGCTTCCCAAACGACTTGGTTGTTTTTATGATGAACATTTCTCGTAAAATACATGTAGGCATTTGCAGTGATAAAAATGTTTACATTTCTTCCAGAAATTTGGAGCCACACTTCCAATTCAGCAATACAATATAAGCATGGTAGATAAATACCTAGATTTTTAATAATGATCACTCATTCAGTGCAAAGGCTGTGTATCGTATAATTATAAACAAGATCCAAGATTACAAATGGATTGGATGGTTGGTTTCCTCAAGATTACAAATGTTGCAGTTTAGGGTGAGGTCGAGCTTGTGCGCACTTCCTTTATAGCAGAGGCTAATGTTTTTCTTCGAAGCAAGCCGGATTTGTGCAAGGATCTTTTCTACGTGTATATTATGGAATCCTCCCAAGTACTTTTGCGTTCTACCGAAGTATATCACCTCTCAAAAGTATGCGCTCGATGATTTGTGGAATATTTTTATTGATATCAGTCGCCATACTGAAGAAATCGTGGGACCCTATTACTCTAAGAAGTTCATGGACTTTGGAAAACTAGTTGAGATCGGAAATCTGTTTTAAGTTTTGAAAGAATTTCGCTCTCATTCTAGGTACAGAAAATACTGAAACGTGTTGTTATAATTTGCAGATTTTTTTCTGTTTCTTGATGAGGTTTGATCATGTTTTCTTCTCGACACCGTCATGAAAATAGTGATATTTGGTTCCATACAGTTTTCTAGCCGCTTAATAGCTAACTTGATGTAAACGAACTACGGGTTGTAGCAGTGTGCGATCGATTGATTGGAGCTACGAGTGCTGGGGGCTAAAATTGCTGTCCAGTGAAAAACTGGAGAGGGGAAAAAGATCATGACCAGAGCTGTTCGCATTCTCGCGCCGTCCCCTGCAATAAAATTTGCTCGTCGCCTCGCAGCGGGTAGGATCGCCAGCTGCACCGGATATTGGCTCGTCGGCTATGCATGGTTATCAAGTCGATCATTTGAAACCCAAATGCAGTAACTCGAACCGGCATCGTAAAGCCACTATCTATTCCTCCACAATACTTAACATGGTTTCGAACGTAGTGAAGTTGCTGGATCCTTTTCCCTGCTCCGTGAATCCGAGGCAGTAAAATTAAAAACCATCTCAGCGTTAGGTACTAATTCGTACGAGCATCTGCTACCAGTCCAGCCCATAGTAAATACCTTTCACAGCGGTCGTCGCATGTCATTTTCAAATATTCACGTATCACCCGGCTGACGTTGTGCCACCTCTGAAATGTTAAGGCCTTCATTGCGACATATGAAACCTTTGACATCTTATCTGTGGTCAGACTTCGTCTAAACTGAAGAGAACTGAAGCTACATCATCTGTTCTGTATGAAACCGTTATTCTGTATGTAAGTTGATTATAGTTACCGAATTCCGTGTTTCCTTTCCGTTTGATGTCATCTGACAATCGAAACCTGATCTCAATATTTGTCCGTCCATCCATGTTTTACATCTCGGCTATACGAATCGTTGTGCCTAGATATTGCCTCTAAATGCCTTGAATCATTGAATCCCATCATCTAAGTTCGTTGAAACTGGAGGAATACGTCGAGGATACTTGAAATCTACGACCATCGGAATTTTAAAAATGAGAAGAGGGTTGGGCAACCGAGTGAGTCGTTGAATGTGGGGTGAAGGGGGGGGGGGACTGAAAAGGTACTTTTGAAATGAGTGGGAGCATTAATTAGGTAGGTATGGATTTCCGAAATAAAGGAGTATACAATTTTTTACTGAATTTGTTGATAAAGAAGAACGGAGTTATTGAAAAGATAGTCTATTTCCACTAATACACGAAAAAACGCAAAAAAACACTGTTATACCGGTTTCGGTGATCAAACCATCGTCAGTAACAAACAATAACTTACTGGTGAGATATTGTAACCAGTAAGTTATTGTTTGTTACTGACGATGGTTTGATCACTGAAACCGGTATAAGTGTTTTTTGCGTTTTTTCGTGTATTAGTGGAAATTGGCTATTTTTTCAATAACTCCGTTTTTCTTTGAAATGGGTTTCCACGATTTCTTCGCGAGTGATTTAGTTCGAATTTGTTGATTTTCATTCGTGTATAGCTTCGAAACCCTTCGTTTAAAGTTTGATGGACGGACCCAAGGAATGTGCGATGGGTTTGATGGCCGGTGTCGAAGGAATCCTCACTATTTGTGCTTATTGGATGGCTACTAAAATTAACAGTTACCTATTACATAATAGTAATATTATTAATAAATAATGGGTGATGTAAATATTCTAATATTAATATCGTCATTAATATAATATTATTATTATTATTATTCATTATTAGGTCCCAATTTGTGGCCGATCCCTTTGATAGAAAATAGGTGCCCCGGTGGATGTTGGTAAATTCAGTTCTTCTGTTCGCTCGAAATCCCCGAAGTCCCGTAGAGGTCGGGAAGTAGTCCAGAACTGGTAGAATTCCCAGGCTATTCAGGAGTTCCAGTTCCTGAATTTTGAGTGTGGAAGATCGAGAAAAGATAGCGGGGATTAGGCCTGATTCTGAAGCCTGGAGCTGTGCATACAAAAATATAATACGGTTAGAGGCGTCAGAGAGGATCTGCAAAGCTGCGGATTATGGCGCGTCTGGGTCCGTTCAAGTACCTAAGCATAATCCATAATTCCGGGATGGAAATGTGATCATAAGATGCCACGTGATTCAACGAATGGCGGCGTCACAAAGGACAAATTATATATAAAAATGTGTGGAATTTGTAAGGGTCGTCTCAAAAGTAAGTTGCACTTATTTTTATAAAATCGAAAAATGCGTTTTAAAATTCCAAACCAATTTATTTTCATTAAGAAATACATAATTATTTTTCGACATAATCACCTTGAACATTGATGCACTTTTGGTACCTGGTTTTTAGTCGTTTCAGTCCATCCTCGTACCACTTTGGCGCTAAACCAGCCAGCCAACTCTCAACTTCTGCCTTGAGCGCCTCTTGATTTGCGAATCACCGTCCTCCCAGCTGCTGCTTCAGCTTCGGAAAAATATGGAAATCACTGGGGGCTAGGTCCGGTGAATGTGGAGGATGTCCGAAAACGTCCCATCGAAATTCTTCCAGTAGGTTTTGAGTTTGGCGAGCAGAGTGAGGCCGAGCGTTGTCATGGAAAAGGAACACAATTTTGGACAACATTCCTCGCCTCTTGTTCTGAATGGCTCTTCTCAAATTTCTTAGGTCCTCACAATTTCTCTCGTATTATGTATTTGTAGCAGAGCATTAGACGAGGGACTGGTGAATCGGTACGGAGGATACTGGCCGGTGTCGCAGGAATCCTCACTATTTGTACTTGCGGTACTGATCAAGTTGGAGTTACCGGGTCACAATAACATTAACAAGATACCAACCTACCTAATCAGTCCAGGAGCCTGGACACTGAGTGATACAAAACTTCTCTGTAATTGCCCTTTTTATACAGTGTAGGTGATATATGCACAATAAGTACTAAGTAAACGATCATTTATTATCTATTTCTACGAGGCCTAGGCATGATGTGTATTTGGCGAGCAATTCATTTTTCGCAAATAGCGTAACAGTTCAATTACAGCTTGAAATGAGGTACAGTCCCACGTCATGAATTGCTTGCTCCTGTCGGAATAATCGAATGAACACATTTTAGGGCCACTGGCCGCTACCCTGTAACGCTAATGGTTCACGATGACAGCGCTGATTTGCTTCCCTTGAGCCTCTGAAAGCCCGGTTATTGCAGTCACACACAGCTGGCCGTGGGAACAGTCACAACAGCACCCTTCTACGTTGTGAACAAGTTCCTCCCGTTGAAAGCCCACTTTGTTATCATTACTGTAGGTATAACACGGCGAGTCTCACTGGAACGGCCGCTATGAAATCGCACTTTGACTTTCTTCGTGTGAACGCGATGGAGGATGAGCACTGAATTGGACGATTTTATTCATACGAAATATTTTCCAAACAATTATTTAGTTACTGTTACCGTTTGATTCGTCTCATCAATCTCTATCGAGTTATCTCATTTTTAGCTCTACAAGTTCAATGGCTATAGCCGTGAAAAAGGTTAGCGACAAACCCAAAATAGAGGAAAAAGGGGGTAAGAGACCAATATTGCTGCCTGAACTCACAGCAAAGTAGGTATGGACGCATAAGAAGAAAACCTACTAACCAATAGGTACTTGAACCATTTTTCACCTGGATGAATTTATTGATTACAGCGGCAATAATAACTGCTTGAAATGTAAGGAAACTAAAACCGGCGGTACCCAAAAATTCAGTTTCAAGTGTCGGTTACCCGCACACTGAAAAAGACAATGAAATTCGTACAGCTGAATACAAATGCTACAGCACTAAGTATTTGTATCTTATTATAGTTATAACGCAATCGTAAATTCAGTTCACCTGTGTTTTAGCTGTTGTTCAGCCGGATGTTCCGCCGAAGAATCTATAATGGTCGATCTATATTTGAAGGAAATACCAAGTTCAGAATTACAGCACATACCAGTAATAATGCAAATTTGGGATAAATACAATGAGACCTATAACATTTTTGGCCTACTTTTAATTATTTTCAATAATGAACCTTTGGAATCGTGCATGCAAAAAAAAACCCTTAAAATGTAATGGTTTTTTGCGTTCCAAGGAAAGTAGAATGTGACAGTGGATTTGAAAAACTCCGTCCAACCGTTAACGCCATATTTGCCATTATCCCTAGTTACCACGAACCAAAATTAATGAAATTTGTAGGTCCCATTTGGGGTAAGTATAATTGAACCGCGAAGCTCGGCTTCACTGTCATTCATCTCTAAGGGGTGAGAAATAGGGGTTGACATTATCAAAACACCGCGCCGTAGCTCGGAAACTTTCAGTAGAAGGGTAAGTGTGGTTTTTATGAAGTTTTTAAATTAATTCCGAACTTGAGGATTTATCGTACGTTCCGGAGCATTGTGGGTCCAAGCCGTTCGTTCACAGTAAGACCCTGAAGTCTGAACCGAAAAGCTTCATCAACATGAATGTGAATCGTACGGTGCACAAACAGCCCAGATATCATTGCTAGAGAACAGCTGATTATAATCTGGCATGGCTTTATGAAATTGAGTGAGTTGTTCCGTGCGATAGTAATTTTGGATTGTGTTGATGGTAATTTTGGATTGTGATGGTAAATTTGGATTGCGTTGATGGATAATACGACGGTAATTTTAGATTCTGTTGATTGGTACTTCATACTTTTTTGTTGATGGGTACAAGTTTGTTATTCGCGGCCAAGCGAGTCACCCTAGGGGGGTGACAATTTGGAAATACATGGCTTCTAAATTTGATCAGGGACCATCAGAATTTCCAAAATGACCAGGAGGATTCGTGGGGTCGAAATGGCGCGTTACATGAATTGGGGCGGTGGAAAATGCATAGTTATGTGACAGTAATTGCCGAACGTGAGAAAGCTTATACTTCGACACCGGTGGCATTTTTGTCGTTTGTGTGTGCCTCCATGCGCAGGTAGGTATTCACCGAAAAAACCGACAAATCAGGGTCTTACGCTAATAGAAATTCAGTAATCTACGCAGAAGGAGTATCTCAGGAAAATAATAAAACGTTGTGAAATAATTTGCAGCGTTTTGTATTCCGAAACTACTGATCATCAAACTCGTATTTCATCATTTGAACGTTTTCGCGAAATTTGGAATTTTTTATCTTATCTACAGTAATTTATTGTGACACATACACACACATACAATAGGTATAATAGATTATATACAATTATACAATATACTAAGGATGTATCCCAAACATTCTGAAACGTGTTTGTTTTGAACGCATTTTCAAAATTCCATGTTACTCAAAAATTCGGACCCGAAGTTCAGCTCATTTTCGTCAAAAATACTTTTTTCAATTTTTTTTTCTTCAAAATCAATTGAATGGAATTAACGGCTTTTGAAAATCCACGACTCGATTTTATAGGGGGAACCGATCTGGTCGGGGGCTGTGACGCGCTAAACATTTCTACGTTACACCTAATCATTTTCTTTCGGTAGAACGCATCCATCTTGTGTAAGCGACCATTAGACCTTGTCATTGCCGTATTACAAGACACGGTCTCCCATTTGTTACTTCAACGTGACAAAACTGCTACGGCAATAGTCAAGTGGGCAAAAGACGTGTCCCTCCATAACCACGAGGCTCGAGTGGAGAATTATTCTCAGATGGTCTCACGACACGCCTACTCGTTACGCTGACAAATATATCTACCTCTTGAACAATATTTTGTGTGATCTTTTATTTACCGGTTTTTTTTTCTGTGAAACTGACTGTTCTTGATGCTTTAATGAAACAAAATCAAACGTTCTTGAATGAAACAAAATCAAACATAATCGACCAGTACCTACCTGCGTGTTGACAAAATTCGAAACTGCCACCCTTCCAGGGCCGGTTTCACCAACGTAAACGAAGGTTTTCATCTCAGTTCAAATCGCGGTTCAAATTGTAAACGGAGGTTGTCCGTCAGGTTGGGTTTCTCCACGGGAATTTAACCCTGAACTCAGTTCGACGGGAGTTCAGCGTTGAACGCTCGATTTTGGCCGGTCAGCTGTGATAAACTCGGTTCAAGTTTACTTTTCCCTCCCGCTTATCCATTCACATCAACAATGTCTCGATCGCTAGTGCGAGTTGTTAACATGATTTTTGACGAAGATGAAAGTGATGAACTCAACAGTCTTATAATTCGCCGCCCGAGGCAATTCCCGGTGGAGGACAGAACATTTTGATGAGTGATTTTGTGTCGAGATACCGACTCTCGAAAGAATCTACGAAAAATAGGTAACTACAGTGTAAAGTGAATGTATTTTCGGCAGACAAACCCAAACTGAACCATTCAAAATCACATTTTCGGTGTGCATAAATTATTATTGAAAGAGCTGATGATAAGAATTCGATGAGACTACGCAAGCTGTGTGGGCCACTCTACTGTACAAACCAGGAAAAGTAGGTATTTTTCAGAGAGTAAAAGCCGACGTAATGGGAAAATGGGTCTTAGGATAAAAATTCAATGATGCCATAAGTAGTCGTGACATTGAATTATAGCGTTTATATTTATTTTCTGTCTACAGTTAGCGGTCGAAATAATCACATGCTCGCCATTTAAGCAAGTGATATAAGGAACTTTGTCAATTTCTGAAGGTTCAAATAATCACCAAATGTAATATTTGTCATAAATGCAAATTTGGTGATTATTTGAACCTTCAGAAATTGACAAAGTTCCTTATATCACTTGCTTAGATGGCGAGCATGTGATTATTTCGACCGCTAACTGTAGACAGAAAATAAATATAAACGCTATAATTCAATACAAATTTTTTTTTTTTTTTTCGTCACCATTTTTCGTCATTTTTTTCGTCACCAAATGCAAATTTGGTGAAGAAAATGAATGCGTAGGAACTACCTAGTGGAAGAGATTCAAAATAGTATCGAGAATCTCCCAGTGGCTTTCTACTAGGTCGCAGAGAACCTCGCGCTCACTGGCTGTGTTTTGGTTCCATTAGGAATCAGGAAAACGGGACACAAAACACGGAAAAACAACTATGTTTAGCGAAAAAAAAAACGGGGGGAAACAGCATAGGAGCGTAGGTAGGGAAAGCAAAAACAGAAATGGTTAGCTGGGCTTCTCGTTCCCGCGTTCATCAAAACAGCTGACACCCCCAATTTTACCTCGTTATCTCCTTATCGAATCATCGAATAATCGAACCCCTGCCTTCCAAATCAGAGTTCAAACTGTGGATCAACAGCACCTCGAACTTGGTTTTCGTTGATCTTAGTTCAACATGAACTCCGCTCCTAGAAACTCGTTTAACTTCGTGAAACCCAAAACTGTTTAAACTGAGATCAATCCATCGGTTACGTTGAACTAGGTTTCTGATAAACCGAGTTCATGGTTTAGACTCATAGAGTATCCCAGAACAACGTATTACACACGATTTCGAGAACTGTGTGATTTGAATTAGCTTTTCCCTGCTGTTATACCGTTTGATGCAATATTCATGTTGATGATGTTTTTCCGGTGTAAAAAGGCCGGCGGAATCAGTCGTCAGTACCTGGTTGAGTACTGGAGGCGAGCGCTCTCGGTGTAAAGACATCATCATCAGGCCGTCAAGAGGATACAGGGTAGAGCACTCTCGACGACCGATGATGTCTTTAAATCGAAACCAGTACCGAACCAGTATCGATACCTTCAGTACGCAACCAGCTAGTGACGACGGATTCTTCCGGAAGTTATGTTAATATTAATTGGGCTATTATTATTATTATTATTATTATTATTATTATTATTGTTTTGAACGAACGGCTAGTCTTACAATGCACCATGCGGTCTATCTAATCCAAATACTTGAAAACAGAGGCCTGAAAACGTTCCATATCTTTCACCCCTTCCTATGACTGTAGGGTTTTCAACAGTTTCTAGGCCGGAATTTCAAACTTCTGTGTTAATTTTGACGGGGCGAAACGCTGTCCCGGGTGGACGACGGCTTTTTCTTCATTCTGTTTTCGGGATTCTACGTACCTATCTTCAAATTCAAGTTCTAGATTTAGGAAGACGTGTATGATTTTTAACAACTCACTATCGATTATATTATTGCCTACTAAAATCTTAGCACTCTTCAGAGTAAGTACCTGGTACAGTAGTAAGTACCTGCGTGTCTTAGAGCAAGTATGTAAACCCCCCCTCCCCCCCCAACAGCCCTGTTGTAAAACTTTACCCGCCAACAAAACCTCCTCAGCCGCAAAAAGGATGGACATCCATTTTGCCCGCCGAAGTAGCATGCTCGGTGCTTCGCTCCTTGCTCGTGGATGTGCATATGTTCTCCCTTTGTTGGATATGAGTGTAGGAACCGGTTCCTTCCTCTCAGACCGTGAAATTTCAACGGTGTGTGGCGGGCAGCTTTTGGCCCTGGACTGAACGGATATAATACAAATGTTCAATTATATTCTACTAATAAAATATGAATGCGGCCATATATAGAGAACTGTTTTGTCTGAATCTGAAGAAAGACCAAGTTAGCACTGGGCGTGACCAATTGAAAACGAAGCCGTAGTGTGGTGGATGCATAGGTGAAGGGCGAGGTAGGTATGTATGCCTGATGCCCCGGTTAATACCTAGAAGGTATCCACCACTGGAGGCATCAGGAGGACCTAACACCCCTGGTTAATACCCGAAGGATATCCACCACTTAAGGTTAATATCTGAAGGATATCCACCGCTGGTTAATCTGCCAAAGGGTATCCACCACTTAAGGTTAATACCTAGAAGGTATCCACCACTGGAGGCATCAGGAGGACCTAACACCCCTGGTTAATACCCGAGGGATATCCACCACTTAAGGTTAATATCTGAAGGATATCCACCGCTGGTTAATCTGCCAAAGGGTATCCACCACTTAAGGTTAATACCCAGAGGGATCCACCACTGGAGGCGCTAGGAGGAGCCCGGTTTGCTTATAGGTTGGAGGCTACCACCATGCCCGGGATCTTTTAGGATAAGGAGAGCGAGAGGAGGAGCGAGGTTAGAGAGTAGTCAGTGACTAGAGGAGTTGAGTTTATATAGCCCCTGGGGCTATCTCCCTCCATCCTCCATACTGGTGGAGGATGGTGGGGATCCCCACCAGGTTCCCGGGTCTCCTGCGTCTGCTGTCCCATTACTATGTTTATTTGTGAGATCTTAATAATAAGGAGTGATGTTCTGGGAGGATATTACAACACGTAGATTACGATTACGTACCTTGATTTCCTTCTGAAGTGATTCAAGCGATGATGCCCAGTATGTAACATAACTGTTCCATCGGATTATCGGGGGTCCCCCTCTCCACTCGTAGTTTAATTCCATTTAGCCCTAACCTATCGGCCTAGCCCTCCATGAAATTATCTGATAAGCTGCTTCCCTGGGACAAACGTGATGTCCTCGAGTCCTGGGATGTCCGTGATTTCTTTTCCGGTATAAAATACGGCCTCATCAATCGGCCGCATCCTCTCCTTCGGAACCGTTAATAAGTACAAATGTTTGCTCCGATTCCGTTTAAATTGATTTGGTTCAAAAGGTTTTGCCACGATTTTAGCAGTATCAAAACGATTTCTATGTGGGATAGGGCCCTTCGTATTTTATACTGGAAAAGGGGGAATAAAAAGCAACAGTCACTACTCCAGAATTTTCGATCAAGAAATTATTGAAACTGCCAGTATCCGATGCGAAGTTTGCGTGGCTTCTCTTCGATGCCTAATGCTCTAGGAGGAAATCCCCGTTGTAGAGCCCGTTGTATTAATTTAGTGCAACGGGATTTCCTGCTAGTGTAAATAATAATTTAAGATATGTTTAGTCTGGAATTAGCACCTACTCTGGGGCATCTACACTACTCACGTGGCGAACCCCTTGTTTCCTTTGGTTGATAGCATTTGCCGATTCAGCTGTAACGAGATGATGGTGGTTGCATAACTTGTTCATGTACCAATGAGATGGGTGGTACATGGTTGATGAAGTGATACATTCCCGTTTATTCCAAATACGCTGTATTGTATTATTTACCTCATCACATACTAAATTTACATTTAATTCAACCTTACGGACCCCAATCCCAAGCCCATCTACCTGGAACCAGATGATCAGCGGTTTGTGTTCTCTAATTAATTATGGCAAAATTTCAAGTTTCTGTTCTAAAATTCCTCTAAAGCGCTCAGATCATAAAATAAACCACAAAAGAGATACTCGGCAGTTTCGTGTCAATCTTCGCACTCACAAAAGGTAACTAAAATGTTGACGTGTGGTCATCACTTACCGCAACCACACTGAAACCTGCCTTTCAGAAGAATATAGGAGTCTCCAAAATAATTGTTGCTCTCACAATAACATCTTACCCGTATACTTATATATATTCCGATTGTACTTCAAGAATATTATGAATAAAAGGAGGACTATATGTTATATTTGAATCGTACGAATATCGGGAATCGAACCAGCAGTGATCGCAGTTGTGATAAGGGTGAGCTCAATTTCAGTAGGTCAGCCTTGATTTGATTCGAGTTAAGCTTGAGAGATCAAACTTTAAAAGTCTCCCATCTTGTTGACTCGTCAAAGGACATTTCATCGTGAAGTTATACGGTCAATGAATCTTGAAATTTCATTTAGAAAATGTTATAAAGCTCATCGTTGAGCGGTCTCGTGGTCATAAAATTATTTTATACTCCGATCAAATACGGACAATGAATCGAAGGCAACCTGTTGAATCTCTTACGTACACCTATCACAAATGAATACGATCTTCCTCATCAAGTGGTATCAACCGTTCGAAAACTCGAACCGTCTTCAGTTAAGAACCCCAAGACGAAACCATCTTTTGGTCTGGCTTTTGCATCTTGAGCGCACCATTGCATGTCCTCATCCTCACGCACTTGGGTTGATTATTTCGCACAGAAACTCACTCCCCGGAGTCGGACGCACTATACGATCGGGTTTTTCCTAAAAATGTATTATTTAGTATTTAATAATTTTGTTTTGGAAATCTTATCTTATCATTCAATAGCGTAGATAGAATCAAGTTATTAGATTTTATTAGAGCACGTTCTTTAGGTGCTTCACAATGGCTAGTAGGCTACTAGTAAGCTACTAATAGAAGGAAAACAGTTCCTTAAAGGGATGTTTCACCTATTTCATGTATCTGATTACAATTTCTAATTATTGCTGTTCATTATACAATCTTTCCTTTGTTTAGAACTCATCGGAACCCTTTACACAATTTATATAATTACCTACGCACCTTGTAAAATATACGAGTAGGCGTATATGCATAACAGGTCGACCAGTATGATTTATTAACTCCGTTACTCTGATCTCTCAATTGGTGTATTATTTATTATTTAATGGGGTTTTCCTCCCCCCCACACAAGATACATTTATAATTCGTTTTCAGCAAGAGTCGAAAATTGAAATAATTTTCTATTCGGCCGCTGAAGTATAAGAATAGTCTTCATGAATATTGTTGACTGAAGTAGTAGACCCATTCTTTATTTTTTCAATATTGAGACAATCATTAGATATCTCCCATCCATTTGACAATTTAAATACATAACTGAAAACAATTTCATCGGTTTATCTGTTGGGTTGTGCGATTTATTTTTTCAGTTTTAGGGCTATTGTTGTAGAAAGCACACGCGATGAGTATGTTTTGAATTTTACAAAATGAAAAAAATTATGGTTAGCTCTCAAGTTTGGTTAGTTCAGTATGTATCACTGCGAATTATAACGCAGAGATTTTACAATATCTTGCAATAAGATGGCAGAGGCTGAGATCTTCCTGAGGAATCCGAGAAAGAATAAAAACATTGAAAGATTGCGTATTTTCAGTAATACACGAAAAATACACTTATAACTGTTATAACCGGTTTTGGTGATCATGCGTTTGTGGAAATACGAAATACACAACCTTTCAGTAACTCCATTTTTACTCTTTGAAATGGGTGTCCACGATTTCATCGTGAGTGATTTAGTTTGAATCTGAGAAAATTAGGGAATTGGTTGGTTAGATTATGTTGATACCCTCTGCGTTTCGCGATATGTGCATTTTATTTTAGCTAACCTCATTTTTGGAAAGCCTTTAGGTTCCAGCTGCAATGTGGTATGCACACGTATTTATTTTATTTTATTTAACCGGTTTTGTGAAACATGCGCATAACCCATTCAACGAATATCAGTTATCTTGAACTTGACAGTTCAATCAGTCTCTCTGTTGGGCATTCACTATGTATTTTCGTTTTATAGTCAAGTGGTCGCCGGATAATTGGGACGGAACGGATTAGGGGTTCCCCGTGCTATTACTTTTTTTTCTCTCTTGGTCAGTTCAATTTGTCGGTTAATTGGACCAAACTTTGATTGAATCAAATTTCGCTTGGACGGAGTTTATGACAATAACCTAGCTAACTAACTCTAGCAGTATGAGCGTGCCTTAGTGAAATTTCAATGGAGACGGGCTACGGGGGGATGGAAGTAAGGTTAGTCAATTACTACAGTTTAATGCTAAGTAAGACAAGAAAAATACTTGGCGGAGTTTGAGTGGAATTGGACGTTTTGTCACATGAGCACTCTGTATATAGACCGGGACCTACAGATCCCTTTACTCGAGAACAGGTGGAATGAAAGTCGTGTCACACGTTGAATCATTTAGTTGGTATTTATTCACGAACCATTAACGTGTAATACTGTAACACAACGTTTTCCGAGCAGTTGAGGCAGTGATACTTTCCAGTTTGCAAGTGATAGTGAAGCACTTTTTGTTAGGAGCGTGCTAACTTAGTTTATAATTCAGTCTTTCCGAACGTCTCACTTTGTGTTGTCTGCCATCCCGTTCCGTGTTGTGCTCGACGAGATAAATGAAGTTTTCACTCGACTTATTGAGAAAGTTGGACGGATAAAAATAATCTTCCTTAAAAATGACAGTTATTCGGGGAGTTTCATCCGATTTATACGGTGAGCAAATACCAGGCCATTTATTCCTCTAGGAGAGTCTCGTAGTTGTACTACGGTTTGGAACTTCTCCAATTATAATTCCTCTTGGAATAGCTCCAGCTACTTCGATGTACTTTTGACGGTAAAGGTGTCTTCTGATCTTAGCGTCTCTCCCTAGAGCTCTGAAAACTGTTACTTACCAGGAACTCTTGTTTTCAGTTCAAAACGCTTGTCAACTTGTATAAAGGCTTCATAGACGTGTTCTATCCTTACCATACTACGAGTATGTTGGACAACGACTGTATACCAATATCGGACAGAGAACTTGTTTATCGTTCTTTGCAATATGGGTAACTATGTGTGTGTGTAAAGTTGTCTTTATTGAGTTAGCGTGGAACCTAATTTTTGTAGTTTTTCGAGCTAAATTTGAGGTAAGGACCACTGTTTTGCGCAGCGCACAACCAAGGGCTAAATGAACTGCAGTGGATGAGTCGTAGTGGACCCAAATGAGCGATTGGGGAGGGAGGTAGGCACCTACCTGTATTATGAATGCTTGTTTGGCCCGTCAATGCAGGAATCATCCGAGTAGAAGCAAATTGTAAAATATGATCGACGTGTGTGTGTGTTCGCTGCTTTTGACCTCAGAATAGGATTCACCACCCTCGAAAAACCCTGTACCCAATTTTCAGTTACAAAATCCGAGTAGTTAACAGAAATAAGCTTTTCTGGTAGGTATGTATCTCCCTCTCACTCAGTTCCCACGTGCGGGAAAGAGAGAGCAGTACATACAAGATTACGTCCTTCGCTTTTTCCTTCCCCTTTTTCACCCACTTCCGTTGATTTCCGACCCGTCATGTAGCACCATTTTGGGAAGCTCTCCGTTACGCCTACAATTTGAAAGAATTAAAAAAAATGGGCATCCATTCCACTGAGGAAATCTGACATCATCAGGCCAGGTAGGATAAAAGGAGAATGGGAAACTGGAACGACAAGGTTGTTATCCAATACTACCAGCACGTTCCATTAGTTTTCATCAAGCGTTCATTTCGATCGGTAGTGCAAGATCGAAAAGAAATGTTAAAATGTGAGACCGCGCCAAAATATTGCAATTTTATAATTATAGGTTTTGATTGGAACACGAGTCAGCGCAGTTGACCAGAATTATTGTACAGTCCATTCTGGATCACTGTCATTTCCATTGAAGTACCAGTAGATATGATAATTGTGGTGAGCTAGCTACAGGTACGACAATGAGCCGAGACCCATACATTTAATTAATATTGTCGTGGTACCCTTCAAATTCTTACATCAATGACATCCTGTGTAATACCTACAAGATAAACAAACAAAGGGAACGACTAGCTGAGCGATGCCAAGGGGAAAGTAGGAGAAGGGTCCTGTCCATCGACCGCCATCGCCCCTCAACGGTTGTAACGGCCGTTGATCCCCAGGGGCCGGGGGGGGGAAAGGGGCCTTTATAAGCAGCCCTGCTAGCCCAGCTCCTCATTCGACTGACCACTCTCCGATTTGCGACTTCTCTCTCAACCTCCTTACGCCCTCGCCCTCTCCCTCTCTCTGCTACCCTTCTCCTGCACCTGTTGTGGTGATAACCGCAGGGTGCTCCCTTCTAAGAATGCCTGCTCTGATGGTAACCACGGGGTATTCATCTTCTTTCTCCTGGCGTCCGCTGTGGTGATAACCGCGGGATGCCTCCTTCTCTTCTAGCACCTGCTGTGTTGATAACCGCGAGGTGCTAGCCTCATTCATCTCGGTGCCTGCTGTGGTGATAACCGCGCCCTTGTCTCTAGCTCCTGCTATGGTGGTAACCGCAGGGTGCTAGTCTCCTCTTCCAGCTAACGCCTGCTGTGGTGATAACCTTGGGGCGTTAGCAAAATACTCCTACGGAGCACATCCTCCACTCATCCTACCAAACCAACCTCATCCACACTCATCCAAAACTAATCCAAACCAACCTTCCGCCCGACTATCATAAGCCTATGCCCAGGCTTATGACAAATAATATGACTGCTTGTTCATTAATTATAGGTAAATTACCTACGTAGATTATTGTAAAATTTAATGTTATCAATGCAGGCTGCTTGCTGGTCACCCTGATAGTTGAGTATTAGTTAAACATACCCTCACGTTCAGTGTCAGTACAACTTGTTCCCCACGTACCTAGGTAACTACCCCAGTATGGTCCTTGAATGAGTCACTCATCACGCGCACAACTGGAAAAACCAACTGGCAAAACGGTCGCAAATGAATTTCATGTATCATAATTAAATCAAACGGGCATCAAACCCACCACTCGACCCACCTTTCTCGGCAGCTTTCATTCCCAACTATTTTTAGACGCGCCGACTGTTCGGTAGTCAAAGTTCTTGTTGGTAGAGTTCACCCTCGTCTCGAATACGAAGTGTTTTCAAGTTTAGTGTTTCTGATACCGGCTGAGCGGGCGGCTTACTGGATGCTTCGGCCCCCTTTCACCCTCGACGCCATAGCCGTCAATGCTGGTGAGCAAACTTGCTCGGCGAATCAGAAAGTTGTTCCCGTAATTTCCTGTACGCTAAAAAAGTCTGATGAGGAAACTCAGCCGGCTCCAAGTAAGTGCTAGTTAGTTATCAACCGAGTTGTTTTAAATGATCACTTTTGTAGATGGTCACTTTTTATCCCCCCCCCCCCCCTCCATTTTATTCCTCCCCAGATTCAACTATGAACTTATCAGATAACAGAAACAGGATATTATAGGTAACTCAAGCTGTCGTTCATTTTCAACAACACCTTCGACGATGTATTTGAAAAAAATTCAATACCACTAAACTATCCGCTTATCATTCTGCATCAGTACCGTTCTACACTCGAAAGAGCAGTTGGAGAGTAATTATGCTGACATGATTTGTCATAGTTACAAATAATGGGCGTTATACAGGGTGTCTCACTTATGATCCGAAAATTTTTAACCACGTGTTCTACAACCAATTTCCAACAAGAAGTGTCCTCCAAAGTTTTTTTTTAAACCACTAAAAACCTGAGTTTTTTCAATGTTAAGATTTTTTTCGTGTTTTCAACCTTTGGTCACTGAAAAGGCCATAACTCCCTTAATATAAAGAGTAAAACCAAATCTAAGTAAACCGTTGGAAAGAGCGTTAAATTTCCCGTCTTTTCAGCCTCTCACAATAATTTTTTGAAGGGAACTTGAGAGTGAAAAATGAGCCCGAAAAGTTAATTTCGTCAATTCTTGAAAATTGCGTGTTTTTCAAACGATCATTAGTCCCCATAATTCTGGTGATTGGTCATTTTTTAGGCCTGTAAGCCTACAAAATGCGCAAAAGCCTCAGCTTTCCAACCGTATACTCAGTTTTTATTTTTTATAGGGAACGTTTTTGAGAAAATTGAGTTTTTATGCGAAAAAACGTGTGTTTTCAGGCACATTTGAGGGTTTTGTAGTTTCTTTTCTGTTCTGCTTTATTGGAAGACGATTGGCTGTTTTAGGTTTTTCCCCGTTAGGTGGTAGGTACTCGTATCATCCGAGTTACGTGACATTTTGGGAAAACGTCCACTTAGGAAGGAACTTTGGAGGGAGTGGGGGAAAACAGTCTAACGCTGACGCTCATACGAACTTTTAGATTCCACTGAAGAAGGTCCCTTCCAACCACGGTCTATTTCAAGTTTTCTAGTTTTATACCCTTTTGAATTGTTTCAAATTGCTGTGCCCTAGCCCGTTATTTTAATTCTATTACCTACCTACTTCTTGAAACTTGAGGAATCTAATCAAATTCTGGAGTGAGTTCTGATTAAATTACCTTGATTATTTCACTGCAGTCTAATAGATGATTAACATAGCGTAACTGGTTCTAATAGTGACATTGCTCTCCTTTATAATTCACTAATTCATTCATCTGGACAACAAACACATTTGTTATAAATTTCATAATCATAATGCATTACTTATAAATTAAAAACTTCCTCTAATATTTCGCCATGCGGATGATGATATGTAGATGATTCAGAAGGAACGCAATAGTACGTAGTAGTTTTCTGGTGGTTAGTGTGTTCCTGGGATCTCCTTGTGAGTTAACAGTTTATTTACTTTAATCATAATATCAATTATTGTTCTTTATAAACTAACGTACAGCATAATGTTATCTGTTTTGGCTCTACGCTGTTTGTCAGTTGCTACCAAGGATTGTGCCAGATTAGAATTTCATAGTTCGATGTCAGTCCACTCGTACTTGATGCAAAGTTATAAATTATTTAGGTCTTCCACTCGTGCACATTGGGAAAGCTTCCCCCTCGACTAGGACGAGCTCCGTGTGCTCCTCTGTTGAGATCCGTCGTTCTTGGATCAGAGTTTTCCTTTCTTGACGTTGCCGATAAAAATATCGAATACAGAAAACTTCTATTGATAAAATGACTGACTGACAGAACTTCAGCATCGAATGAATTGAAGGTCAAGTAGATATCTGCTCACCCTGAAAATGGCTCCCGAAAAGTTTCGGAAGTAAAATAAAACCGTGAAGACGCCGACACCGCGGCTGGGATATAGCGTGACAACGGCCCGTCAAACGCAAAATCAACCCTTTGCCTACACCCGCCCCCGCATCCAGAAAACTCCGCTTTTGCATTCGAACGGTTTCGTTGAAATATCCCAAATTAAAATAATTCATTTCAACCACCACCCCCCTCCCCTCCCCTCCCATCACCTCCTTTTCGATGAATCGAGACCACAAACAATATTTCATCCTCCAGTCAACTTAGGCCCGTCCAGTCCCAACTTCAACCCAGTTTTCATCTATTTCCGCTTGTTGTTCCTCTCGATCCGCCTTCTTCCCTTCGGCTTCGGAAGTTGTTTGGTAAAACCGCTGAGATATTTTTAAATCCCTTCCCCTCTGCTTCATTCGCAATCATAAGTCCGTTTACTCCCAAAAGTTAAATCCTGCTTTCCTTTTGCGGCCGCGTTGTTTCCAAACACTGGGGCCACTCCATTCAATTCCCCGTTTTCCTTTATCCAACTCGAGCCGTAATTAGTGTACGAGAAGTTGAGCTGGCATCGCCTCGACGGAGGCTCCAGATTATTGCGGTTTTGTAAATAGAAGTTATTGACGTAGCAGGCGAAATTGGTTCAGTTATCGCAAGCGGTGGATGTTGTTACTCCAGTATCTGTCGCATGCAGAAACCATTGAATTGAGAGATCATTGATATTTGAGATCAATGGGAATAGCTGTATGGAGAGAAAAGCCCTTCAGGCACTCTAAATAAACCTTGAAAAAAATGTTAAAATTCTCCTCCCATAAAATATTATGAAAGGGAGCAGCACGTTAGGGGGACTGGAAAGAAGAAGAGACAGTTAGGGGGAATGGCAGAGTAGTGACAGGTGAGAGATGTTGGCCGCAAATTTCCCTTTCCCCTTTCACAGATTTAGGACTCTCTACTAGCGGTTGGTTAACATTTTTGGCTTATGCAGACTTGGGAGTATTATTTGATTATATTATTTACGGGATAAGGGTGGTGCAACTTTGCCCAGTATTCTGAAGGAACATCATAATATCCTCGTCTTGCTGATACCTCTCCCACTCATTCAAAAGAAATTGGAGCTTTTCTTTCCTTGTTTTTCGAATCGGATTTATTGAACCAGCTTGTATTTTGAGAACACTCTCGGCTTTAATTTGCTGGAGGAAATTCAAGCACTTTTATTATGACATGGATGTTCCTAAAATAAAATTGTTTGTTATAGTTTGAATGGAATGACAGGGGTTCATTCGTCGTCCTGGGGCTGTCAAAAGCAGGTGGTTGTGCCCAGATTTTAGGATTGAAATGGCAGTCCTCTTCAATATAATTATTAATTAGTTTGTGCGTAGTATGCAAAAGACATATCTGCATTCGGTGCATTAAACATGAGGTTAAAAGCATTGCATACATCTTTTGGTAGCAGAAACCGGAGACCAAAGAATTTTTTGACCCACTTGCCAATGTCAGTATTTTGGTTTATTATTTTCAGTAATAATGAACCTTTGGAATCGACCATGACATTTTTTAACCCCTCCCCCCTCAAAATTTCATGGTTTACGTTTCATGGTACGTATGTAGAATACAGAAAAAAAATAGAAAATATTTCCGTCCATCAGCCGTACGCCATCCGCGGCTTTTCCTTAGTTCCCATGAACTAAAATTCACGAAATTTGGTATACGGATCTTTTTTGGGCTCTAGCTAGTCCTCGAAGCTCAGCATTACTGTCAATCATTTCTAAGGGGTGAAAAGTAGGGGTTGAAATATCTAGAGTATCCCTATCTCGGAAAGGTTTATTTTGAGGTATGGGTTTTTTCGCATTTCTAAGTAGATTGTTTTTTTTCTGAATTTTTGAGACCATCCGGGGCATTCTACGATGTTACCATAAAATTTGCCCTAAAGAGCAGGGTGTGTGCAGGCATCAAGCTGAGCACTTGGCTCGGTTGGCGGTGTAGCGCAGAGGTCTAAGCGACGGACTGGAACGCCAAAGTTCCCGAGATCGAAACCCAACCGGGATTGAATATTTTTCACTCCACATCAACAGTTTCCCTTCAGAACTTCATTTATGTTTCTTTTTGCAATTTTAGCTTCTGTTTGACATTGATAGAATTATTTTAGCAACATTTAACACGTGATTTAGGTAGGTACCTGGAAACTAGTACCTACGGGGATACGTACTAAGGGACGGAAGGCCTGCGATCTACATATATATGGAAGCGGAAGGGTTATCTATACAGAGAAGTGTGATCTTTACAGAAGGTTGTTCTAGCAAAATAGTGAACCGTGTGTAGGGATTTGCAGCGTTTTTTCTTATAGTGCCGGAACCAGGTTTGTGCCAAACGAAAACTGCAACCTTCAGTGGTGCATTGCGGGAAAACCTGTTTCATTGCTTGATGGACCGAAATTTCAAAGTCCGCATGAATGGTTCAACCGAGGCATTCAGCGACCACGTGTTCCTTTCCCACTGTCGCTCGCCCCCTGACGTGTTGCACGCTCACACAAACTGTCTTAATTTATTTTATACAGTACAGTACAGTACGGTACAGTAGTTTAATGGTCTAATTGACTCCAAGCCTTCAGCAGTCAAAATTGGATTAAATCTCATTACTTTGTTGAAACGCTGTTTGGTAACAGAAAAATAATAAATAGTGGGATTAAATTAAATACCTACCTAATAGTTGACCTATTATCATACCTTTGTCTGAAAACCAAACTAATAATCTAACTAATACATTTTCATGCTAATTTTAACTATTCTTGATTATAAGTGTTTCCATATTTGCTCGTATCAAGTTGAGGTTTTACTTAGGAGTGATAGGTCAAATCGAATAGTGATAGAGCCAGCAAATCACTTCAGATTTCTGATGTACATAAATAAGCATTATTTGACCAACGAAGGGGGGGGGGGGGGGAGGGGAGAGAGAACATCAAAACATTCGTATTGATTCGTATAGGAGGACTCAAGCAAATTGTAAGTAGGTACCGTGACTTTCAGTCCACTACTAGTTGATGCTTTACGGCTAGAGAATGATGATTCATAGGCAATAACTGGAATACTTATGTGTCTTTGTGTTGTGCTTGTAACTTCTTGTTGGTTTGATGTGGGATTCAGGTACTGTAAATACCAGAAACCGGGTAAACTGTTCAAAAAACCATATAATGGTGATCGCGTGGTGAGAGGGTAGGTGTGGATGGCTAGCTTGGAGAGATGGATAGCATGGGTGTAGGATGTGCCCAGGCGGGATCTTTTATGTGAAGCTAACGCCCCGCGGTTGTTACCACCACAGCGAGCGTTAGAGGATGAAGGCTAGCATCCCGCGGTTGTTACCACCACTGCAGACGCAAGAGGAGGAGAAAGCTAGTTCTCCGGGTTATTACCACCACGGACGAGTGCTTCATCTTTTTGGAAGCATACCCAAAAAGCTCGTCACCACCACAGCGAGTATGCGAGGGGTAGGTGAAAGTGAGGAGGCGTTAGGCTAAAGCTGCGGCGACACTGCCACCGGACTTGACTTGACTTGACTTGACCGGAGCCACCGGACTGGTGACCGGAGGGGGGTGCGACACTGCCACAGGACTTCACTTGACCGCAGACTCTAACCAGTCCAGTTTGTTCTTAGACGTCACAAGAGTATGTCCTCCAAAATGGATGCCATTCTTTGTGATTTAGAATCAGAATCCGATTCTGATGAAGGAATAGAACTAGTGACAAGTTTTCTTTCTTTGAATAAGTCGTGGATGTCACCGTATGTTTCCGAACGAGCACAATACGGTGAATTTCACACCCTGTTCGCCAAATTGAACGATATTCAATTGCGAAACTATTTTAGGATGAGAAGAAAGCAATGGGGGGGGGGGGGGTGCGTTGGATGGCTCGTTGTGGCCGAGGGGTTGAAAATCGTGGTAGAGGGGGGACCGGAGTCAGTTCTCAACCCACACCGACTGGATCAACGGAGTCCGGTGGGTGGCTCAAGTCAAGTCAGGTCCGGTCACAGTGTCGCCGCTCCCCTGTGAAATACAAAGGATGGGTTCAGACAGGCACCCAAGTGAGGTCAAGTCAAGTCCGGTGGCAGTGTCGCCGCACCTTAATGAGAGAGAGAAGTCGCAGGTAGGAGTGAGCGCGGAAGAGTGAAGAGCTGGGAGAGCCGGGCGCCTTATAAAGGTGCCTCCACTCGTCCCCCGTCTACCAACTGCTGTTACTGTCCGTTGGGAGTCGTTGGGCGTTAGTGGAGGGAAAAACCTCTAGGCTTCTACCGAGGCGTCACACAGCTCGTCTTTCTCCTTCGATTTATTAGTTAGAAACTTGTACATTACATATGCGTGGTAGAGCGGTACCACGACACGTATTTTCTTCGGAATCCTACCCTTACAAGTAAGAACAATGAGAAGTCGTTATAATTATTATATAGTTCAACACGTTATAGTCTGCTGATAAACAGGGGTTGTTCCGTTTTATTTTTCCAACAGTCAAGATGATACGATAACATGACTGGCTCGAAAAAATAATCTTTCCGCGTAGCGTCTCCCGCCCTCCGACTTTATGTCATCCTTGATGAATGGCACCAATTACACCGATTTATTATCTCGACATATAATTAGAAAGTGTTTCCGTTGCCAATAACATTGTACGCCAATTCAGAGGGGGAATCCCTTCAGTCGTGGAGAAGAAGGACCAGCGCTAGTTTGTCTCGATTGTCTCAAGACCGTAGTTTCGTGTTATTCTGTGCTTTTGGTGCCGTCTTGTGAGCGGCACAACCTGAGCTGTGGAGGAAAGGTATCTGAAATAATGGTCTTCATACCTGCATTAATCATTTACATTTTATTAAATTGGTCACCTCGAATCAGCAGTACTCATATTTGAGATCTTGAGTTTTATAAAATGCAGCGGCGATGAGACCTGTATAAGCTGTCGCTTTAAGTCTGTATCAAGATTTGACACTATGTATTTGAGTATTTCTGTAGGTATCACTTTGATTGGGATTATCGTGTGATTGACCTGCTCTGATGTGCTGTCATCCCCATAGGGCAAAGCGTGGCTAGACTTATTGAATCAGATTTCTCACACAGACTTTTCATTATGGCAACGTCTCCATCCATTGCAATCCACATGAATCGATTTCCTATATTAATATCCTCGAAACTACGATTGTATTCATTCGGCTCCAATAGGAAATGAGCAACCAGGCTCTTCACATGAATCTTTACTACCCTTTGCGTTTAGTCTCAATTGGTACATCGAACTCGCCGGTCTTCATCTACATTTCCTCATTCCCAGTTGACATTCGTAGTTTGCATATAAGCATTTCAAATCATTTATCCGTGCCTAATATGTCTGTATACTTAACTGGGTCTGGCTGACCTTCCTTCACTGTCGTTTGCTAATCTTGCTGAATATATTGCGATGCTCGCCCTGATGTTAGTTGATTTGTCTTACCGGATACTTCTGAATTGCTAGAAAGACTACAAAACACCGATTTGTTTTAAACACGGGCGGTTTTTCGACAGGCCAGAATTGCGGGCTTTTCTGGCGCTGTCCGCTCAGTTTTCAACATGCTTCTCGCGCCAATATAATCCATTATACACACTTTTACGCCAGACGAGACCACTGGTTAAAATTCTGCTCGAGGTCACATGATGGCTGAAACGCCAACCATCTAAAATGGCGTCGGTTAGGAAAAAAACATGATCCACATTTCATATATTCATATGCTAATGTAAAGTGCTGAGCTCACCTCTTGGGAACCAAAGATGACACCGAAAGCCGTTATGTAGTATTTTACTCCACATAAGGCTTGTCGCCTCCTCGACGGTCCTCTAGAATGCATTGAAGATAACATGCCCTCCAGTCTCATTGGGCCAGTTCACAACTACCTATATTTATTGCTGCAATAGTTAATCACTTTCTAGGTACAGAAAATCTTGTCCAGCTGTGTACTGTCAGAACGGAAAGTCCAAACCGAACTTTATACTCTGTCACCGACGTAAATAAAGGATTTCTTAATTTATTGTTGTCTCGAATTTCCAGTCCAAATCAGATGCTGAGAAACAGTGTATAAATTACAGCAGTCATCGAAGGAATTTTCAATTATAAACAGTGACCATTCTCAAAACAGTTTGAAATATTCGAACTCTTCGTAAGTGTGATAAGTCTTTGATGTGATGAGAAATTGTGGTGTATGTTATAAACGGTATTATGAGATGAGGAGAGGGGAAGGGCTGATTTATGTTGTACAGTACATCCGTCAGGTAATCTATCAGGTAGAGTGATTTTTGAATTGTGCTTACAATTAATCTTGTTACTCGACTAATAGGGTATATGATCGGTGAGGAGCAGTGTTTCCCCCAGACCCGTTGATATATTGATGTGTGGTCCCCCAGGAACTGGTGGTCTCGGAGCCGGAGGAAGGGAGGAACTGGATGTCCATCATTCTCAGCCTCCTCGTCATCAGCGGGGTCATCAGCGGTATCGTCACCGCCATCTACACACTTGGATATGTCGATGAACTACTCTACTGGTCAGGTAAGATATAATTTAATAGATGTTGCCTGTTGTACGTACTATCAATAAACTTATCGTAGGTAGGCACATATTTGTAATCGAATTGGATGGGTGCCTAACTGCTAGCTGGTACCAAAATGAAGAGTTCCAAGTCTTGACCTTGTGCTTAGTTCTGTGTTAAACCTTAAACTACACCTTAAACCTGTGAAGTCATGAACCTTTTCTCTTGGAAGCTATCACATTATTTTTAGCACTTAAATTTTGAGGTGAATTGCTGTTCGGGTAAGCACATGCAAGCTTTTCGAAGCTTGTATTGGTGCCCGCACGAGACGAGGACCCGAGACGTTGCGGACCTTTATCCCAAACGGGGATAAAAAGATTGTACGTTCTATAGCCTACTCTGACACCCCGGTCCTTTGCTTATCTGCGCACACGGGTTATTGGCGTATGGTCATTGTTTCTTCACCTGTTATGGAAACCGAAGATCACACAACCAGAAATTTTACAGGAATGTTCATAATTATTATATATTTTCAATTATAATGTAATAATTACTATAGCCGCCCCCTGGATCGTTGCTCTAGGGCCAGGGTTGTACTCGGCTGAGAAATGAAGTTTTCTCAGGGAGAAAACGGATATATTTGGGATATAAAATACATTACATAACAATACAGATTGAATGAATATTTCTGTAATTTAGTTCTTTTACGTTCGTTACAGAATATTTCTAATTCTTCATGCGTGAAGGCACATCAATGCTCATTTATAAAACAGATAGGTATTTCATTCTCAGTCATGACGTAAAATAAAAAATTGAATATTGATCTACACGTTCGGTAAAATTAATGTTTTGTCAGTCTACGAGCCTATCTTGTTCCACGAAAAGTTATGATTCACAAGCCATCAATCACGCTGTTATAAAAGTCACACAATAGTTGAGTATTATTATTAATAATTGAATCAATAGCAGGCCGGGCTGTTTCAAGAGTTTTCATACATGCCTAGGTACATGTAGATGGGTACTCATCTCGTGATTCGAAATGTGGGGTTTTCACCGCGTTGAAAGTTCAAAACGCTTTACATTTATTGGAAGCTGGTATGGCGGGAGAAAGACAAGGAGTGACAATAGTTAAATGTGTGCAGGTGGAGCCATCCATTGTGATTAGACGGAATCTGAGTGACATGATTTATGGCTGTAAAGGCCGGAAACCTAAATAGAAGCACCTCCTTTTCCCCATTTTTTCCACTTTCCCTCTTTTCCAAGGCTCTTGCCTTGGGAGTCGATAACGTTGATGAGTTCGCCCATTTCACGGAGAAGCCTTTGGAAACCTCTGAACGTCATGAGATGCAAATCTCGTTAATTAAAAGAAACTACCCAATTTTAGTACCTAAAATTAAAAAAAAAGCTGCAAATCATACGGGTTAGATCACGGTTTTCTGTGGTCAATACGTACCCTCCTGCTTCCCCAAAGAAAAGCCCTAAATCGAGTAAATTTTCACCAACTTTGGGTGATTCATGGTAACCTGCACGAAAGCCTGTTCAATTTTAAAATGATCTCGGACTCATGGAGGTTTAATGCAGTTTAAATCACAGCTGCTACTTCAAAATTAATCAAGTGCCAGCATGCCTGCGTCTTTTCTCCAAGCATTTTCGTACATCTGTGTTTTGGTAAATTTTCCGTTTCACACAAAATCGGGCAATACAGCAGAATGAGTTTTATTCGACCATGTGAATTATGACTGAGCATGTGATGTCAAAACTGTAAGTCAACTGTTTCAAAATCTAATGATCCATCTGAAGCTTCAACGAAAATTACTTGCATATTGTTGAAACATCCATTTTGGGTGAACACTGACCTTGTACGGTAATGATGCATTTTTCTTTACCTCTGGATCCCGATAATACCCTATATTATCAGCTGTACGGAGTTGCCCGAAGAAGTTGCCCAAGCACGCCGCAACAGCATTAGCACCGAATAAAATTTATTATACATTCGTTGATTTATTATGCCTACCTATACATCAATTGTTGATGAAACAGATTGATTTTATTGCGCATCTCTGCGGAAACCTACGAGATACAAACATGAAATTAATGATCTCAAGAGATTATTAATTTGGCTATATTTCATGAATTTGATCAGGAACACGGTTTCTAAACTCCAGAAGTCAGCTATTGAAGAAGAGCTTGACCAAAATATTATTCCACGCAGCGTGGGAGTTCGGAAGGTTGAATCCAGTGTTGATTTATTTTATGGATGTTGACAGGGAAAAGGATGTCGCTGCAGGAGGCGCTTAGAGGTGAGCTGACCCCATGGCGGGTGACCCCCTCCTGGGTCACTTCTGACCACTTCATGTTCCACGCAGACGACGGTGGCCTCTCTGTGTTTACAGTTTCAACGGATACTGTCAACAAGTTGGTCTCTAACCACACAATGGTCAGTAAACAAGTGACTTATAAATAACATAAATCTGTCCCGTGGTTGTACCTAGTCCTTCCACCTAGGAAGGATGTATTTATGTAGTCGTAGATACATACAGAAGAACGTATTTAAACTGGAAGATGGGTTGAGAAGTCACCGCAACCCTCTCTCTGTTGATAATATTGTGATTTCAACCATATTTATGTTTCCTTCGGGGATTCACTTCTTCGTCACATCAATAAAATGACCCACACTGCAGCACCACACAAGTCGTCCTTCTCAGCTTTTCATGAGACACCTAAAAATCGGTTTCTCAAGATAGTTTAACAAATTCGAAAATTGGCACACTTATTTGAAATGAGTGAAATACAGTTTAGGTCAGCCTACTCGTCAAACAGTTGAGGGGTTTTGCGTACTTGCGATATGCAGTGACTCACTCACTTCATTTTGATACGTAGCTTGACCAGTATGGTGTTGCTGTGGGTTTTGAGATGTGCGACGTATGCAGTCTCTGGACGTGTAGCATGAAATCATACAACAGTACTGTTGCAACGGGTAGGAATTTATACATATCCAATGATGAGCATAAATCCAAACCGTTGGAAATGTTCTCACCCAGACCGAAACACGGTGTAAGTAAATACCGTGTTTCGGTCTGGGTGAGAACATATTATGACATATGTAGTTTGAGAAATATAAGAGAATCAATGAAAATCCGTTTTTTTTTTCAAGGTTGTGTGGATAGTTTTCTGATGGTCGTAGTCAAGACCGTCAGCTCGTAGCTACTAAATACTCGGGAGTTCGATTAGTCTACTAACAGTCTACAATCCGGGGAATGAATATTATCATAAATAATACCTGAAGAGGAAGTATAAGCCTAAATATATCGCATTCCTGTAAAGAAAACGCCTTTATCTACCAAAACGCTATATATTTAGTAGATTCCTGCATGGAATTCAACCAAATTAATTTATCATCTCTCAGCAAAATGTTTCGTTCCTACGAGTAGGTAGTTATTTGAGCTATAATATACTACATAGCTTATTCTGAGCTCTTAGAACGAACATGTTTTAATTAGCATTAAAACCGTACAAGAGGATACACGTAGAGCAGAAGGGAAGATGTAGGAAGGACGGCAGTGGCATTGTGGCACCACTAAGAAGTTAATCCTTCTCATGATGTCCTTTGTGGGAAATGCAGACAGCGGAACCACACTGGCCGCTGCGAGCCTGTGGCTCTTGCGAGATAATGTACAAACAACTGGGTGTCTCCATTATAAATTTATGTGCTCGGTAAATACTTGGATACATGAACCTCTAATTCATCTATAACAGTCGGAATGGCGAAGATAAGTAATGATTGATATGAACTATGAGACACCTGGTCGACCGTTAGCGTAGATAGGTAGACGAAACTCATCAGAGCATTTGGTACATTATAGGTATGGGGAACTATTATTTTCGCATAGTGTCGAAAATACGCATCATAATTTTAGTAATTCATGGATTTTATAATCATCGCACAATAAATTACAGGATATCATCGATGTATCGTCTACCACTTGCTCACTTATGGTCGTGGCACATACGCCCCAGCAATCGGCATTTTCCTCACCTGCATTCGTTCCATATCCAGAAAGAAGGTTTTTTTTTACTGGTGGATACTATATAAATGGTGGTGGTGGTGGTGGTCGCATTTCTAGTGCCAGCGTAAAGCCTTATATACATATCGTATCCAGTAGCGGTAACGTGGGGTCTGAAAACGGTGGGGCACCAGACCAGAACACAAAACCAACAGATATGTCTATACAAAATACCCCAAAGCAACAACACCCTTCCCTTATTTACTGATAGAGTGATATTCAGCAAAGCTTTTAATCAAAACTCTATCGTCGTACGAAAACGACGACAATTTCTACTGCAAATTAGCCACCGAATACATGTGTTACAAATATGTAGTAAACTAAAACAATGACCCGTCGGCCGGAACCTACTTGAATGGGGAAGCTAGACTAGAAGCTAGATAGTTAGCTGTGTGTTGACGCCGATCAATCCACAGACAGTAAACAGGACAAAGCGCATGTGGGTACCACAAATACAAATCTGTCATCGGAACCAGATCGAATGCAAAACGCGCAAAATTTGACGCAAAAAAATGTGATTCAGTGGAGTGAAGTTCTCAGCTTTAGTTGTCATCTGTAGATGTCGGGCATAAGCCGATGTCGGACATGTGATCCAGTGACAACAAAAAACAAATCAGAAGAAGAAGCATCTCGTATCGAGATGACAAATTGAATCGAAGGGATCGATTCGATTGTGAAATGAACGATTTCGGGTTGAAATCAGATTATGGGGCCGGCCCAAATTGGGCGTGGCGAACAACATTTTTACTTGACTGAGCATGCGCGGATGTGCCACTTTTCTCGGTTACCATGGGTACACTAGGTCCCAGGACCCGGGACCTACCTGCCAGTTTCAGGAGCCTAGGTTTCGATTTCGATTGCAGGACATCGATTACTGTCACTTTATTCCTATAACATGCTTAGTCTATGGAGCTAGTATTAAGGAACCACCATGGATGCTCTACTAGAATATTGAATATCCTAGCCAGAGAACTCTGACGTGTGGCTGTTGAACGTGTGAAAAATGCTAAGTAGAGTGTATGGAAGGAAATTCAGGAAAAATACCAACCAGGTCTTTTTTACTCTAGTGTTTTTGTTTTTCTGGGTGCCGGGGCAGTGGCCCAAGTGGCCTTATGGACGCAACGCCCCTGGTCCTATCCCTTTCCCCAACCACTACCCTTCACCATGCTCTGATTTTCAAAGATCCTATTTGCCTTAATTACACGGTAGGCTGCTGCTCACTGTGTATTTCTATGTTCCATTTACTTCGTGACATCCAGATATCGGGGGCACCACGCAGATCGGAATGTGCCTCATTTTCCCGCCCCACCTAATACCTCTACGCCTCGTCTTCAATGTGACTCATGTTTCATTCAACTCGGACAGGCCAGATAGGTTTAATACTGCAATATGACCCTCTACTCCACCAAAACAATATTTCCCATGTCCGGCGCAAATTATATTAATAGGACGTTGGGGTGAGTCGATGACATCAACCAGTGGCCAGTACAGTTTTCCGATAACGAAGTGAGTACCTCTATTTGCCATTCACGAACGCTATCGACGCCGCAGAGGTGCAGCGCCAGCGCGATTTGAAGAGGCAAACAGGGAACAAATTGTATGAAGTCATAAAAGGTCTCTTATCTAAAGTTGCCATTTATTAATTAGAAAAACGTATTTTCTTAACGAATTGGTAAACTCACTTAGGAAAGTACATAAAATCATGTTATATTCATAATCAGCATAAAATTTCCAATAAGACTCCAAGTTTGCACGGTTAGTTAGGGACCACCCTGTATAGTTATTGGAAACCTGAAACATATAAGGCCTAGCGAGAGAATGTAAATACGTAAATGTTTCCTACTAGTTAGCTAATACAGAAATATTTCCTACTTCTATAATAACGGTTAGGAAGAATTTGTAAAGAATGATGATGATGATGATGATGATGATGATGATGGTGATAGATGTTTGTAATCATCTAGCTCAGCTAGCCAGCTGCGGACGGAGATGGTTTCACTTTTCAAAGCTCACCTTCCATGCTCCGTTCCGTAAAACTTGTTGCTTTTTTTCATGAAAAATGTATAGTGCACACTCCCGGTCACGGCGGGATTACCTCGCCCTCTCACCGTCCTCTGCGGACACCGTACAAATTGGCAAGCAGGACGAGCTCATTACAATAAATTCCCCTTCCTGTCATCTCCCGTTACAGAGGCGGATGCTGCTGTTTCCATCGGGTTTTCAACGTAGGTAACTGCGAGAAGTTCTTGCCCCAGCACCAGTAGGAATTCCTAAATCTGATCGTGAGTGCAGAAGTACTTTATGGTTTTCGACAGTTGGTTAATTAATCGATTTTCCCAACTGTCCGACTGTTACCTACCTAGCAGCTATGCTGAAATCGAAATGCCTGAAGCCAGGCTCTCATTTATTATAAGTAAGTCAGTTTCCAAATTAAATCATGGTTGTGTGGAAAAAGAGTGTCCAGTTTCGGGGCGAAATGTAGAAATGGTGAAAATTCATAAATATGAATAAGAATTGAGTGCTCAAAAGTTGTGGTAGTCCCGGCAGACAGCGCTGTGATTACCTACGGACCAGGGAAGTTCCTGCCCAGACAATCTACTGCCATCCTATCTTATCCCCCCGCCCTGCATCACCCAATTAATCTCTAAACATACAGCATGTAAAAAAAACCAGTCATGCAGCATGACTTAATGAGCGAATTTTCAAAGAAATATTCGAATTAATGGCTATGGTTTTGAATAAAGGAAAACTTCGGTCTAAAATTTGGTTTTCTATGTATATTCTCTTCGTATTTATTTTAATTTGTACGTTTTGTCCATCCTGATTCTACCGTTTGTTATGAGTAGATTCCTTGTTCCTTCTGAATGGCCTTTCCTCTTGACTACGATTTCAGGCCTGGTATCTAAAACCAGTTCAAGATTTGCTCTACTAGGTAGGTAGATCCTTCTTCATTGATATTATTTTTATCATGTTAAGTACCTACCTACCTTTGAATATCAAATATTCGTATGATACTGATAATAAATTGATAAGATACCTACCTAACCTTCTTCCTCCTACTGTTAGTACCTAAATTGAATAATTTGAAATAGATTTTTTCTTTCGTCTTCCTTCTAGTAATACGTGGGCCGGTACTTGTCTATCTATGAAGGTATCATAACAATTATATGTCAAATGGGAAATTCAAGGAGTTGTACTAATCGTTTGCCTCCCCCTTTTTTGCTTCGAACTCTCGTCTTCAATTAATACTTCTCACATTTTTCAATCTGACCACTCTAAGGGGGTGGGGGGGGGGGTAAGAGTTTAAAGATTATCCTAGTTTTGGGTAATTTTTGCGCACTTTAAATGCTCTAATTTAAGAACGGATTTAGATATCTAAAATCCGATTTCACCATCGTGTTCAGCGTGCAAAAACCTTTAAAATGAGGGGTCACTTGTTAGAAAATAACATTTTGGGGATTTTTGGGTAATTTTTGCGCACTTTAAATGCTCTAATTTGAGAACGGATCAAGATATCTAAAATCCGATTCCACCATCGTGTTCAGCGTGCAAAAACCTTTAAAATGAGGGGTCACTTGTTGGAAAATAACATTTTGGGGATTTTTGGGTAATTTTTGCGCACTTTAAATGCGCCAAAACCCTCCTTAGAGTAGGCCAATTTCGCCCATCTTCGAACTTAGCCTTTCGATTGCCAAGATAGATTTTTTGTGCAAATTTGAGCTGTTTATCTCAATTCTATCGAGAGTTATCGTCTGGAGTGACACATATATAAATATATATATACATATAAAAAAAAAACCAGTCATGCAGCATGACTCAATGAGCGAATTTTCAAAGAAATATTCGAATTAATGGCTATGGTTTTGAATAAAGGAAAACTTCGGTCTAAAATTTGGTTTTCTATGTATATTCTCTTCGTATTTATTTTAATTTGTACGTTTTGTCCATCCTGATTCTACCGTTTGTTTATTACGTAATTGTACTAAGTGCTTATTTATTTGATCGCTGTGGGTTCATATTAGGAGGATAGGGTAGTTAGGACTTTTGACTTACCTACTCAAGAGAGTGCAGTAGGTAAAGGAGTTGTTATAGAAAATCATGAGTGCTTCAAGTGCAGGTTGTTTTTCATGCAGGCTCAATCTTGAAATAAACTATGAAGGAAGGATGTGGTTTCTGGAAGGATCACTTGGAAGAACATGTGGGTGCTACGTTGAAATATTGTTCTATTCTAGTATTCAACATTGAGTGGACCTGAAACTGCTTGAGAATTATTGGAATCGAAAGTTGCCTGTACGGATACATCGCAACATTCCATTCCACGTTATGGTTCACGATGTAAACAGGACCAATGGTGCAGTATAATTCGGATCGGTACCTAAGCACCTCTCATGTGATTTCCATATTGTTTTGTAGAAATACAAAAGTTGGTCGTCCAACCTAAATTATAAGAGAAGTAAGACTGTGTGATGATTTTTCTGCACATTGATACTCTGGTTTCTTCATTGAACCATGGACGTATTGCTATGGGGGTCGTTTCTCATTTGTATACCGGTAGATCACCTGCCTACTTTGAGTTGAATCAACTGAAAGCCTACCTTTGCTCATTGAGTCCCCTCTACTGAGTCACCTTACTCTTTATTTAATGTAAAATATCTAAAGAGACGAGTTTTTTTAGTCCAATGGAATGGAGAATTTGAATAAAAGTTAAATAGGTATAATCGCAAAGGAAATGACGTAAGAATTTTAGGACTCAGAAGATAATCATCATTAGCAAAGGCGTAGTCATAATGACCGGTTGTTAAAATTGAGCTGAAAATTATCAGAGCCTGATTAAAAAAAAAAACAAGGTAATATGAACACTTCTGATCCTGGCAGGGTCGCCAGATGTCTAAAATCAGGAACTGTCTAGGAAAGAACTGCGTTAAAATTGGTTGGGAAACCTAGGGAGATATTTTAGGCACAGTGTTTTACAGTCAAAAGCTGATATAATAATACTATAACGTCTTCCTTCTAGTAATACGTGGGCCGGTACTTGTCTATCTATGAAGGTATCATAACAATTATATGTCAAATGGGAAATTCAAGGAGTTGTACTAATCGTTTGCCTCCCCCTTTTTTGCTTCGAACTCTCGTCTTCAATTAATACTTCTCACATTTTTCAATCTGACCACTCTAAGGGGGTGGTGGGGGGGGGGGGGGGGGTAAGAGTTTAAAGATTATCCTAGTTTTGGGTAATTTTTGCGCACTTTAAATGCTCTAATTTAAGAACGGATTTAGATATCTAAAATCCGATTTCACCATCGTGTTCAGCGTGCAAAAACCTTTAAAATGAGGGGTCACTTGTTAGAAAATAACATTTTGGGGATTTTTGGGTAATTTTTGCGCACTTTAAATGCTCTAATTTGAGAACGGATCAAGATATCTAAAATCCGATTCCACCATCGTGTTCAGCGTGCAAAAACCTTTAAAATGAGGGGTCACTTGTTGGAAAATAACATTTTGGGGATTTTTGGGTAATTTTTGCGCACTTTAAATGCGCCAAAACCCTCCTTAGAGTAGGCCAATTTCGCCCATCTTCGAACTTAGCCTTTCGATTGCCAAGATAGATTTTTTGTGCAAATTTGAGCTGTTTATCTCAATTCTATCGAGAGTTATCGTCTGGAGTGACACATATATATATAAATATATATATACATATAAAAAAGTGTTAAATTTCAGGAATCGTTTTAGAATGGTCTGAAACGGATTTCTATGAAGAAAATTTCCAAAAATTTATATTATTTAAATTTCGAAGCCATTGCAATAGCTTCATTTTCTTTGAAAATTCGCTAAAAGTGTTAAATTTCAGGAATCGTTTTAGAATGGTCTGAAACGGATTTCTATGAAGAAAATTTCCAAAAATTTATATTATTTAAATTTCGAAGCCATTGCAATAGCTTCATTTTCTTTGAAAATTCGCTAAAAGGTACCTACGTTTCATCATAAATCATTATGAATGTTAGAGCGTTTTAAAACTTTGTTAAAGAATCCGGCCATCTGCAGCAACTACGAAGAGAATAAAGTAACCTCCTCAGCTGCAAAAGGAATTGACATGAGGAAGGATTGACATCCATTTTGCCCGCCAAATTAGCGTGCTCGGTGCTTTGCATCTCGCTCTTGAATGTGCTTATAGAAAACCTGTTCAAAGAAAAACGGAGTTGTTGAAAAAATAGTTTATTTCCACTAATACACGAAAAACGCAAAAAACACTGTTATACCGGTTTCGGTGATCAAACAATCGTCAGTAACACACAATAACTGAAATTAACACAGTTACTGTGTGTTACTGACGATGGTTTGATCACCGAAACCGGTATAACAGTGTTTTTTGCGTTTTTCGTGTATTAGTGGAAATAGACTATTTTTTCAACAACTCCGTTTTTCTTTGAAATGGGTTTCCACGATTTCTTCGCGAGTGATTTAGTTCGTAAAACCTGTTCCTTCCTCCTTTGTTGGATATGTGTATATAAACCTGTTCCTTCCCCCAAACCTTAACATTTCTTTCAAAGCTGTTTGGCGGTGGCTTTTCGCCTTGAAGCTGCGATGTCTGTGAGGCTGCAGCCCTGTCAAAGAACAAAGAAGAAGAACCGGAATTAGAATAAGTTGAAAAATAGAGATTTTCAAACTTCTATAACTCCGGAACCTGATGGTCCCGAAGGTTGAAATTTGGTACTCTTCCTCAGCAAAAAACTAAGACCGCCAGGGGGCCGATTTGTTGGGGGGGGGGGGGGGGGGATGCTGCTTGTGCTGTCGCGTAAACAGTGTTCGTGGTCGCTTTCGAGTTTTTCGGTTTTCTTGGCGGGCGGGACCTTCCCTAGATAGGAAAAAGAGGATGAGGTAATATAGGTACCGAGAGTAAAATGAGTAAAATAGCAATATTTTAAGTCTATCGCATCTCAATAAAATCACATCAATATTTCGTCATAATTTCATAATATTTCAGGCATAATTTCACTACTATCTTGATAATCCGAGTTGAATGATGCAAGGGTAGCCTCATAGGTACCCACGTTAATGTGAATATAATATATAGTACATAATTATTATGTACATTTTTACTCCTTTGCATTACATAACAAACAGCTATTGGAATTTGGAAAAAGAGTTTGAGTTGTAGGCAAAGGGAGGTTGGCTGGATCCCCAAAGTTATCAATAAAACCGGCTGGTTTTTTAATACTTTCAACACTTTCATTCCAGATCTTGCCAAATACCTGCTGACTCGTAACTAGTATCGTTAGTTAGTGAGGCGACTTTATTAGAAGCAATGTGGGACCCATAGAGCACCTTATTGTTATCCGTACAGCTCGAAGACCAAGTTGTGTCTACGAGGCTACTCCTCGAGTTATCTAACAAGTGCAGGAGCCTATGAAACTCTCTTTGTCCTTTCAAGATGCCCTTTGTTTTGCAGACCCAGCTCAACATCAAGTGGTCGCGAGCATCGGCAGATCTCAAGTACGTCCTCCTCAGGCACAATATCAAAAGGGTAAGAGCTCCCAAAGCAACATTCGCCTAGACCTAGACCCTAGACAGATGAATTGAGAGATGTAACCGGCCAGTAAAACTACTCAGTAACCACTTGAGGACAAGGGTCATTTAAAACGATCATGATTAGAGTTCGGATCGATATGCAAAAAACAAAAAAAATAGCTGAAACATGCAACAAAAGTTAGCAACATATACAAAACATGCAAAAAAATCCAAAATAATATGCAAGTTGAAATTTTGGCCCAATTTTTTCGGTTTTCAAGTTTTTATTGAGAAGTCTAATACGGGAATGAGCAATGTAACCCCAAACTCTTGATCATTCATCTATATTTTATAAAAAGACAGCAAATAAAACTGTACAATGTTAAATAAAATTTAAAATGATTAAAATTTCAATATGTAGGTGTAGGTACAGATTAATTTTCCTGGTCTATCAACACTTTCGAGGTTTTCGACTGTGAAATTCCTCCATCGGACTGATAGAGTAATTTTCAGCGCGGAAAAGGATCTTTCAACGTCGCAGCTGACAACAGGAAGGAATTTTAACTTGGCAATTTCTCCAGGAGGTCAATTCCAGTAGGTGTATCTTCCCCCTTTCATATAGCTGCGACAGTTTTAATTGCGGTCCATCCAGGATTGCGGGCTGGTGCAGCATTCAGCTTCTCTCACTTTTTCAATGGAATGGACCTGAAGTAATCCCACTTGGGTTTAATACCTTGAACGGAATGAATAAGCCAAGTCTCAAAATAGTGTTTTTCTTAGGCTAGTTTCACACGGACGGAAATCTCCGGTCGGAGAAAACCCGGTCAACTACCCGGAGAGATCGAAAGGACACGTATAAGACCTTTCACATGACCGGAGATCGGAAATTTCAGTGTAGGTACGCAGATATTTCTTAGAAATATGCCATTTATATGCAAAACTCTGTAACATATGCAGATGCATATATAATATTCAAAAAACAGCAAAATATGCACGAATATGTCATTTTAAATTAAATTGTAAATGTCCATAACATCTCCAAATACGCTTCCTATTGAAAAATCTGATATGCAAAATATGCAAAATCCGAACTCTAATCATGATAGTCCCAAAAAACAGCATTGAATATTGTGAAATATTGACCGCCACGATTCTATATTCCTTCCTTATATCCAAACCCCCCCCCCCCCCAGTCCTATATTAATATACAATTTATGTAAATAACCATGTACCCTCCTTGTTACTAAAACTTACTATTAGGTATTCATTGAAGATAATTATGTACGTACATTGAAGATGTGGGTAGGTACCTACTTACATGCTTCACATCTTGAGATTGTAATATTTCAACACTGCTTATGCTGGTATGGAAATTATATTTTATACAGATGGATACGTATATAATGTTAATGCAGTTCAAGACACACGACTGTAGAGTGCTGAATCTGTGCCATTCACGTACCTACCCTTAATGTTAGTAAGGCCAATTGCTATTTCGTTTATACCAAATTCCTATCGGCTTCTAAATAGTAATGATAATTTATAACGCTAAGCTTGTTTATTGCTAATTATCATCTAAGCTTATTTAAAAAATACATAATATAGGTATATAGAAAACTATACAGAAATTTTACTAGACTACGGGTAATTTATAAAAGCAAGTAGATTAATTACCATTGTTTTTCTCATTTTTCTTAGTTGATGCCATCCCTACTACCTACTAGCAGTAAACATGAAATTTTATTTGATTAAACATTACTAATCAACCAACCCTTACAAAACTAATCCCTCATCCCATTTTAATTAGCAATTAGTATTATGTAACAACCTAACTAATCATTCTAAAAGTAAGATTCCTACACAGTTCACTTATGCTGAGGTATTTCAGTAAATTCTAAATAAGCGTCTCATAATTAGTTCATAGATAGATCCTGAGGTTTAGTGATCTTTTTATGGTTATTTCTCGGAACAAGATAGAAAGCATGAAATATAGTTGGCGAGAAATATTATATACCTACCCTAGGTAGGTATTTGTTTTTTCCTATAATTGAATAGCATTTAGTTTTCCGGATGCTCCAAGATTCTAAACATATTGTTTTCTCTATTATTTAGAAAGATTAATTTGATTAGTCGCATCAGGCGTTCGAGGTGCACGTATCTTTCAAGATCAACCATGTGTGATAAAATTTATAAACCATAGTATAGTTGATGTAGAAAGTTATTTCAGAATAAATATATCTTAGCCATAATAGTATCGGCATGTGTTGAATATTTCCTATGTATAAATATTCTTACGTAAAACGTGTAAGCATGAATCACTTGTATACCTGCAACGGACATAAATACGATATAAAAATATAGATTATCGGTATAGATATCGATCATTATTGATGTCAGTATATCAACATGTTTATCAATATAGATCGTCCAGTGATTACAGAAATGACTGGACATGGATAAATGGACATGTGGACATAACTCTCAGTCACTGCCAATATATTTGAATTTACCTTGTGCAATTGGTAGCGTCAAAAAACCTGAACTGAACAATATCGATTTATTAAAATAACGTACTAGCTCATACGAGTGTTTGATTGAAGATTTCGCGTTTCTTAGGTTTTCAAGAACACATTCCTGGCCTACTACACGATCTATGACGTCAAGAATGAGTAAGTACTCCTTAGTCTCATTATTCTTTCCCTAACTGAATCTGAAATGATGAAAGTTTCTATTTTGTGAAAATTGTTGGTAGGTAGGTCTAATTTAGGTATTATAAAATTAGGTAGGCCTAATTTTATAGATCTAGAGCTTAGCTTGAATTCTCTTCCAAATATCCCTCGGTAGTTTCTTGTCCGAATTTCTGTTCATTATTAAGTATAAAATGTATCCATATCCGTACCTACTCTATATTGAATAAATATAGCGACAACGGCACCGACGATACGATACAATAATAACAACGTTCAATCTGTTGATTCCAGCGAAGACCTTTTTGGGGCCGCTGGAAATATTTTTTATCGCTTTATTTGGCATATAATTGAAGTTTAGTTTTGCACCGTCCTCCGCTGGGAGCTTCAAAGGGGGAGAAAAAAAATTTCGGGCTCTTAGGTTTTTGCGTATTACTCCTAAAACATACATCCTGCAGAATGATTTATTCGTAAATAAATTAAAGAACAATAAATTCTGCGTCGGTCGACTACCCACAACATGTAGTTCGACCAGGCAGTATGGCCTTAATCAATTGCCACAAATGACCATTTTTACCAATATAGCTGATAAAATTGATATAGTGACTTTAGACGTCCGTACCGTCGAAACGGCTGTTCTAAATGAAAAAACTTACGGAATGAAAGTTGTCGAGCATCAAATTCTGCATTCAGCAAGCGTCTTACATGTCAAATTCGTGGATAACAGAAAATCGAACATTTGAATTATATTTTTTGTGGATTTGACAGAATTTGACAAGTTAGGTGCTTGCTAAACGCGGAATATGATGCTATGCAACGTTCATTATATACGTTGTTTCATTTAGGTACCTACGGAAAGTTACCATATCAACTTTGTCAGCAGTGTTGGTAAAAATTGTCATTTTTGACCATAGATTTCGGCCGTACTGCCGGTTCGAATCCGAATTACAAGTTGTGGGTAGTCAATCGACACAGAATTTAATGCTCTCTAATTTACTTATTTCTAAAGAAGTAAATTTATCTGTAGGATGCATATTTTAGGAGTAATAAGCAAAAATTTTTAAAAGCCCGAAAATTTCGTGGGTTTTTTTGGCCCCCATATTTGAAGCTCGCAGCAGAGAATGGTGCAGGCCTAGGATACTTGAGTTATATGTCTAATAAAGCGATTAAACCAATCGCCCTACCATTTTTCCCACCACCAGGTCTTATTTAACTAGGCCAATGATTACATTCTAACATTTAGATCGGTAGTAGAAATCTCGGGGGAGGAGGAGGAACCTGAAAGAAATTGAAATATAGGAGTTCTCTTAACAAAAATTATCTTTAAAAATAAGAGAAAGACGTGAATTGTTGGAAATTTAATACATATATATTACAACTATATTGTAAGGAGAAAATCTTCATCAGGGGAAAGGTGTAGGGAATCGGATGTATGTTCTAACCCTGACCCCACGCCCTGTAATGCGATGTGTTATTATATGTTCGTTTTCTCATTCCTTCCAGCCATCATATACCTATTCGGTTACGAGGAGTTCCGAAAGTCCACCAGAGCAAACTGAGGGCTGCGAGGTGGTGTGGAAACACGACGACCATCATCGTCGTCGCGGAAGACAACAATATTTATCTCCTGCCCTCTCCCACGGAACAGTCGACAGACATTCGCTTGACGGATTCGGGGAAGGACGGTCTTATATACCACGGCATACCCGACTGGCTCTATCAAGGTTAGACAAATTAATCTTGAGATGCTTTACCCGCTCTGATGTTCGAATTCTTCTTAATACTATGATAAGTTTGGTTTATTATTTTCAATAACGAACCTTTGGAATCGAATCGAGCATGGAGAAAGAAAAGAAAATGTCACCCCCCAACCCCTACAAATTTTGTTTCAAGGTACGTAGAATTCGAATGGTATAAAACAATTGCTGTCCATCCGGGACTTTCGAAACTACCTGAAGCATTGGTAGGTCGAGCCGTTCGTTCACAGTAAAGCCCTGAAGTTTGCATCGAAAATATCGTCAACATGATCGTGAATGAAACGGCACCTATACTTCCAGCCCAGATATCATTGCTATAATCACGCATAGCTGTATGAAATCTAGTTGGTTGTTCCGTGGTATTCTTTCATTAGAAGAATGATGGTTATTTTAGATTTATTTTACCTATAGGTATTTTTATTAACTTGAAGAAACGTTATGATGAATAGCAACAAAGAATTAATGATAGAATTCAAATCCATTAAACTGGGACTGCCCGGCTGGCTGCAATACTCGATTTAGGGCTTTCCTGGGGGGGAGTCCGAGGGTAGGTATTGACCACAGAATACAGTGATCTACGCCGAAGGGGCCTCTTGTGACGGTGGGCAGTTCTCGAGTTGTTTGTGCTTCGAGTGAAAATGGGGGGTGGTCAGGCTGAAACATGAACGCTCGCTATCCCGTGATAGCGCTATCCGGTGATAATCTCGCCGGTCTGGGGGCTCTCGGGAGCCCTAGTCACTCTCCTCACACTCTGGTACATGGTAGTACAGCCTGGTTTGGTAGTATGCGCTGAGTAATATTCACCATACTCCATCCACTTTTTGAGGGCCTACTAGAAGGATAAGCCCAAAGGTTTCCAGAAGGATTCCTTTACAAACATCCTGTCTCTCTCCCCCCCCCCCCCCCCCAAATCACCCTTTAGAGCTTGGTATACCTATATAATATATTGAACTCATTTGAATGTGATTAATGCCTTATCCCATCAAGTCCCAATAGTTGCTCCATCATAACGATGGAGGTTGATCATCTAGAGAGAGGTTGCCCAGATGGTCAATTCACTGGACAACAACCTCTGACAACACATTTTTTTCTCTTCTAGTACTCGTATGTAGGAGCTTTGTTTTCCACCTGTAAATATTACTGCCTGTTGCTCCATTGCGATGGAGGTTAGTAACATTGAAGTTGTTCAGATGTCCTTTCCTTAACCAGAACGTCATACTTTCAACCATCCTTTTCCCTCTCGTGGTTCTGCTTCCCAGAAGTATGTCATGTGGGGAGGAGTGTGACGGTGGGCAGTTCTCGAGTTGTTCGTGCTTCCAGTAAAGATGGGGGGTGGTAAGGCTGAAACATAATCGCTAAATCGCTATCCCTTCTTAACCGGTGGTAATCTCGCTGGTCTAGGAGGGGGACTCACTCTCGAGTATCCACTGTCACACTATACAGGAAAATAATAAACCATTCTGTAATAATTCGCAGCGTTTTTGGATAGAAATTGTATGAGCACCTGTCTACCTAGCAATCGAGAAAATTTGAAGAGAACACCATAATTTGGTTGTATATACTTACCTACATTTAATTCATGGGAAACTTGCAAGACTGTTTTTTTCATTTTTCAATAAAATTTGCATTATTAATTGAGATTGGCATGATCTTTTTTTTCGGTAGAAAGATCTTGATCAAAAAAGTGCGTCAGCCAAAATGGGTATCCTATTTCTTGAATTTCTTGAAATTCGGTAGGAACCTCAGGTAGGTACTCATGGCTCCTGCCAGCTTTTTCTTCCAGTCCATTTCATGGCTTATCCGAATGGAATTTCGGGCTGAAAGTTAGCTCATTAGGGTTTTTAAGAGTGCTGAATCCGATTGTGAGGTCGGAAATGCGAAATGTCACCTTCCTCTTGGAAGACGAACTTTGAAAGTTAGTGCAGTAGTCCTACATTCTTGTGGGTGCAGGGAACCTACATTATTGTAGGTTCTCGCTTCTAAAGCATTGAATTTTGAGCTTCCTATCACGTAGGTTGTTGGGAAATGAAAGAAGATACTATGTTACTTGTTAATATATTATGTTAGTATATTATTATATATAGTACATTATACTTACTGCATATGAATTAGTATTGGAACCCAGCAAACGGACGGCCAGGTACAGCTGTGTCCCAGTTTGCATTACTCCGATCGGCAGCAAGACAACATTAAGTGGAATGTTGAAGTCCAGTCGTCCTGATGAATGAATTTTGAATAGGGAGTCTGAAATATCTTACACATGAAGAAACGTTCAACAATATTTGCCAACTAAATAATTGCTTTCTTCATTGAGTCGCTAAAAACTAGAGATCTAACATTATCTGATTGAAATATATTACCCCATAGAAAATAACACGATTCAAATGAACAGATCATGAAGAACACTGGAAGTGTTCGCTATCAACCTCTACAAAACTTGAAAGAAAAGTTGCTTCAGCCAATTTCTCTCACTCTGTTTACCTACCTCCTTGAAGCTATATTATGTTAGGTTTACTTCGAGAGACTGGAAAAGAAATAAGAAATAGGTAAATGTACTGTACTTACTTCATTCAGAAACCCGAGTAAAATTACAACAAAACACTGCGTTACGTGAACCACAAGTGACACTGAACGTCACACAAACGTGATACTGGAATAAAAAATGCTAAAATGCATAAAACGCTGGAATATAAAATGCCAAATCGAGTTCAAAATGAAATGCTGGCAATTATTACACAATTTTTTTTGGGTTTATTATTTTCAATAATGAACCATTGGAATCGAGCATGAAAAAAAAAAATTCTTACCCCCCTCAAAATTTGATGGTTTACGTTTCAAGAATCCAAAACTGCAATAAAAATATTTCTGTCTGTCCGCCGTACGCCGTACGGGCCACTTTTCTTAGTTACCATGAAAGAAAATTGATGAAATTCGGGTTATAGGTTCCGTTCGGGGTCTAGTTGGTCCTCGAAGCTCGACGTTACTGTGAGTCATCTCTAAGGGGTTCAAAATAGGGGTGGAAATTTTCAAAACGCCTATACCATTTTTTTACGTGAATATTTTTACGGTTTTAAATAGTCCTTGAACTTGCGGGTTTTTTAAGACCATCCGGAGCATCGTACGTCCAGCCGTTCGTTCACAGTAAGGCCCCGAAGTTTGCACCGACAGGCATTTTCGACTCAAGTGTGAATGAAATTGTATACAATTCAAACCAAATCTCGTAACCAGAGACGCGCCGACAATAGGAAATTTGGCGGAGATTATAAAATTATTGCTAGGCATCACCTGATTATATTGGCGGAGTATGAAGTCGAGTTGGTTGTTCTGTGATATTATTTCATTTGAAAAATGATGGCTCTATTGGAGTTTGTTGGAAGGTAGTGAAACTTGAACAAACGTTGAAGTATTATTGATGGGTAAATTATTACTACGGTAAATCATTACTCAACGGTAAATTATTACACAACGGTTCATTCTACCATCTACGTAGAAGGGGGCTGGAGTTTGTTGGTAGGTACTTTTGCAACTTTTTTCACTCCTCATCAACAATTTCTTTTCAGAACTTCATTATGTGTGTTTCTTTTTGTTAGGTACTGTTTGTCATCGGCAGAATTATTTTAGCAACATTTAACTCGTGATTCAGGTAGGTACCTAGTAACGAGTACGGGGTTAGGTACTAACCTACGGAGGGTCTGCGATCTACATAATATGTATAGAATAGTACATATCATATTATATAGACGGGTTATCTATACATAGAGCTGTGATCTGTAACAGAAGGGTATTCTATACAAAATAATTAACCGTTGTGCAGGGATTTGCAGCGTTTTTTAAAATAGGTTTCACCCAATTTGGATGATTTGTTTAGCCGTGAACAACAAACTTATACTTACTAATTTAAAAAAATCTAAAATAACCACCTTCCTTCAAATGAAATAATGTCACGTATCAACAAACTCGATTTCATACAGTTCCCTATCGATGATAATCTGGGCTGCAGTTATGTGTTCCGTGTGATTCACACTCATGTTGACGAAGCTTTTTCTGTTCAAACTTCAGTGCCTTACTGTGAACGCACAGCTGGAAGTACCGTTGTGCCCCGGGTAGTCTCAAAAAATCCTCAAGTTCGGATTCAATTTAAAAACCTCAGAAACCTTCACTCTTCTATTGAATTCTTGAGCTAAGGCATTCTGACATTTTCATTTGGAAAAGATCAATATTGAAAATGATAAACGTAAAAGGATCAATAAAAAATGTTAAATGTTTAACCTTAGTCAGTTATTGTGGTGAAGATGCGTAAAATAATGAATTGAAGGCACGAGTGGAAGAGGGTGCTAAGTGACATTTTCAGAAAAACTCGGGTTTTTGCATAAATGATGGTTTCCAAGCGCTATCTATCTATGGTGGCAGTCTGGATACGCAATAACAACTCCCTGGAGAGATATAGAATGGAAGAAGGTGTCATGTATTGTATACCATATTACTTCATTTTGTCAATGGAAGAAGGTGCTATAAGACCTTGTCACCTTATTTCAATAATACAGATGTTACCTCTAAATCGCTGCTTCATGGAAGAAGGTGCTATGTGCCCATGTCACCTTCTTCCAGTTATATAAAAAATCACCTGTAAAACGTTGTTTCATGGAAGAAGGTGCTATGTGAGGTACATAGCACCTTCATCCATCACAGATGTTCAGTTTTGGCTTCATATCGCAGGTTCGTTACAAAAGGGCTTTCTGCTATTTGAAGCCAGAATTGGACATTTGTGATGAATGAAGGTGTTATGTTTATGTATAGCTGTTTTCTTACCTACTGGTCGTCATATCTGACTACTTAAAGAACCGCAGCTTAGTATAAGAGCCCGAGGGGAACGTGTGCAGGAAGAGGATCACCAGTGGGGCGGCCCAAGGTTCTATATTGGGGCCTGATGTGTGGAATGCGAGCTTAGATGGGATCCTTCTGCTGGACATGCCGAGGATATGTTCCTGGTGAGCTATGCCGATGATGTAGCAGTGGTGATAAAATACCGTACTTCGGAGGGACTCCAGTGGAAGCTCAACCGATCAGTGAGGTGAGTCAAGCCTTGGATGGAGGAACACGGGTTGCAGCTTGCAGTTCACAAAACCGAAATAGTGCTGCTGACTAAGAGACACGTCAACCGTGTCACCCAGTTTCAGGTGGAGGACGAAACCATTGAATCATCTCATCGGTGCGGTATCTGGGAGTGACCCTCGACTGAAGGCACACCTTCTGGGTGCACATCAAGCGAGCAGGAGAAAGGGCAGGGGCCGTGACAGCAAACCTGAGCAGGCTAATGGCAAACATAGGTGGACCATCACCCAAGAAAAGGAAGATTCTCATGACCACAGCCGAAGCAATCTTTTTATAAGGAGTGGAGGTGTGGGTTGAGGCCCTACAAGTTAAAAGTACTGAGACCACCAACAATCAGTGCGGAGGAGAGAAGCCTTGCAAATAGCGAACGCCTATGGTACCATCTCTTTCCCTGTCGTTGGGGTCATTGCTGCCACCATCCCAATCGACGGCCTAGCAAAGGAGAGGAAGCGGATCTACCTCCGGTGATTCACAGAAGAGTCAAAATCCGATATCCCGCAAGTGCGCCCATGGCTTGACAGGGGGCACAGAGAAGTGGATTTCTACATTAAGGTGCGGCGACACTGCCACCGGTCTTGACTTGACTTGACCTCACTTGCGTGCCTGTCTGAACCCATCCTTCGTATTTCAAAGGGGAGTGGCGACACTGCGACCGGACCTGACTTGACTGTAGCCACCCACTGGACTCCGTTCTGATCCGATCTGCATGGGTTGAGACCTGTCTATGGTCCCCCCTCTACTGCGACTTTCAACCCCTCGCACCCCCTCGAGCCATCCAAAGCAGCCCCAATTGCTCTCTTCTCATCCTAAAATAGTTTTGAAATTGAACATCGTTCAGTTTGGCGAGTAGGGTGTGAAATTCACCGTATTTTACTCGTTCTGAAGCATACGGTGACATCCACGACTTATGAAAAGAAAGAAAACTTGTCACTAGTTCTATTTCTTTATCAGAATCGGATTTTGGTTCTATATCACAAAGAATGGCTTCCATTTCGGAGGACATACTTTTTTTGACGTCTAAGAACAAACTGGACTGGTTGGAGTCCGGTGACGCCGGTCAAGTCCTGTGGCAGTGTCACACCCCTCTCCGGTCAGCAGTCCGGTGGCTCCGGTCAAGTCAAGTCAAGTCCGGTGGCAGTGCCGCCGCAGATTTAAGGTGACTTGACCTCACTTGCGTGCCTGTCTGAACCCATCCTTTGTATTTAAAAGGGGAGCGGCGAGACTGCGACCGGACCTGACTTGACTTGACTTGAGCCACCCACCGGACTCCGTTCTGATCCGGTCTGGATGGGTTGAGACCTGACTCCGGTCCCCGTCTACGGCGATTTTCAACCCCTCGCACCCAGACGAGCCATCCAACGCAGCCCCCACTGCTCTTTTCTCATCCTAAAATAGTTTTGTAATTGAACATCGTTCAATTTGGCGAATAGGGTGTGAAATTCAACGTACTGTGCTCGTTCGGAAACATATGGTGACATCCACGACTCATTCAAAGATAGAAAACTTGTCACTAGTTCTATATCTTCATCAGAAATCTGATTCTGATTGTAAATCACAAAGAATGGCTTCCATTTCCGAGGACATACTCTTGTGAAGTCTAAGAACAAACTGGACTGGTCGGAGTCCGGTGACTCCGGTCAAGTCAAGTCCGGTGGCAGTGTCGCACCCCCCTCCGGTCAGTAGTCCGGTGGCTCTGGTCAAGTCAAGTCAAGTCCAGTGGCAGTGTCGCCGCACCTTTATGATGTTCCTGTCAGGCCATGGATACTTCCGGTCCTATCTGCACAGAAGGGCGCCAGCAGACACGTCAGGGAAAGGGAGATTCTAGAAGAACAGGAGGGTTAAATCACACCAACCAATGTGATCGGGAAGATGATCTCCTACCAGGGAACCAGGGAGAGGACTGTGTCCTACATAGTCCAAATCCTCAAGTAAAAAAAGCTGAACGTCCCGTTCCTCAGGTGAATAATAAACTGGAGACCTCAAGAAGACATCAGAAGAGGGCGTGACATCGCCCAGTGACCGACCCCACTCCGAAGTAATGCTGAGCAAGCGATTTTACGCTTGACGACTTTTGAACCAGTGTTCAAGATTTAAAAAATCCAGATATTTACGCGCTTTACGGATCTGCGCGTGGGTTCTGTGCAGCCGGAGGCTGGAGCACAGGCTGTATCTCGACGATTACGCGCTTTACGTCCATAACTAGGGTTGTCCGTGTGAATGGTTTGACGTTTTTACGCGCTTTACTCGAGCCTTTACGGCCTTTGCGTTTTACGTCATTGCTTTACGTCGATTATGCGTCAATGTGAACCCAGCTTAATTCATCTGCAATGATAATCTTCAATGAAAATTTGAGGAAATTTTTTTTTTTTTTACTGTTCATCCAAGGATGCAATACTATTTACACAGTATTTATAATCAGATTTAATATTTAATGTGTTTTTTTATTATATTTTTAACGTTACAACACCCCTCATTGATTAAATAAGATTGAATCCCAATCATCACTCATAGTGGAAGAAGGTGCTATGTACACAATTCCTAGAATAACAATCCAACGCTTAAAAATCAAGAAAATTATCATCACTCGGTGGACATAGGGTACGATTAGCTACAATCTAAATACATAAAGTCGGAAAAATTTTGAAACCAACAAAAATTACGACTTGAAAACTTTGAAGTTACTCGAAATCAGTTTTTGAAGTTGAAATTACTCGAAATCAGTTTTTTGTAACATAGCACCCTCTTCCACTCGTGCCTTCAATTGTAAGTCATGTAACTCAAAAAATAAGCTTTTTGCAATAGTTATTCGTTCCCATATGTGACTGGGCTCCAGTGACAGATCCGGGAATTCGGCATTTCCCCCAGTTAACTCTGAAAGAGCGGTTAGGCAGTCGAAGGAATAAATTATGACGTTGGGGGTTGTATGGGGTGGAGGTAGCAGGTGTTCTGATGAAGTGGAAGTTGAAAACGTCCATATCGGCGTGAGCTATTGAACAAAATGAATGTGATTTGATATTGTGCCTGGTAAAGCGTAACTCTCAGGGGTTGGATCATGACTGAACAAATCCCATATCGATCAGTGTCCGGGAATGGTATCAATCAGGGCGAATCACCAGATTTGGGGAATAAATCTCTATATCTGCTCGAGGTGAGCATCAAGAGGATGGATCCAAAAAGAATGAGTCTGATGACAGTTGGTTTTGAGAAGGCCTAATTGACGTCCAGTTTGGTTTCGTATAAATCACCATGTTCTTTGTTAAGTGTTTGAACTCATACAAAGAGAACCCCTCATTGTTAAAAGTTAGCTCTTTGTAGCAGACAAAGAAACATTCCTAAAAGAACGCTAACAAAATATAGGTATATAGGTACATTTTGTATTGTCTATTATTTTGTTTCGCAATGAAACATCGCTTATAATTGGCGATAAGGTGCAGAGGGAGGAGCTTTTTTCAACGGTATTTCGAGGTATTTGATATGAACCTGAGTTGTTTATTTTTCTCACATTTCTCAAGTTCATTTCTACAAAATGTCTGAGCACACAGAGTAGTAGTAATTTGGTGGGAGTGTCTTTCACTCTTCCTCACTCCATCCCATGCGACAGGAGCGAAAAATTTGCCGATAAAACTACGAGGCAAGAATGAATTTAGGTCAGTTGTAGTCGAGTGCTATTGTTACACAGATGCAGCTGTACCTCCAGGAAAACTTCAGGATTCGTGCTGGTGCAATTTTTATTTCTTATAAGGTTATTACGTTATTGAAATTAAATTGCGATTTCTTATGTCTGTTCGTATTGAAAAACACTGCAAATTATTACACGACGGTTTATTATTTTCCCATGTAGGTGCTTCTGCTTAGATCACTGAATTCCTATTAGCGTAAGATCCTGAATCGTTAAGGTTCGTTTTTTGCGTGGATACCTACCTACTCACGCACGCAGACACGCAGAAACACGACAAAAATTCCACCAGAGTCCAAGTACAAGCTCTCTAACGTGCGGCAATTACAGTCACATAACCATGTATGCGTTTTCCCACCGCCTCCATCTCCTGTAACGCCCCAGTCCGGCCCCACAAGCCCCTCACCCGGTCATTTCGAAATTCTGATGGTCGCTGAACCTAAGTAGGACCCTCCACATATTCCCAAGTGTTCACCGAATTTGGATGATACGTTTGGCCGTGATCAACAAACTTGTACCGACCAACAAAAAATATTTAAAAAAGTAGCGTCTATAAGCAAAGTACAAACTAACCTTCTTTCTTCAAATGAAGTAATAGGTAATAATTGTATCAAGGAACAACCAACTCGGTTTCATCATGTCATGCGTTATTATAGTCAGCTGGTTAGGGTCATTATAGCCCTAATAGCAACGGACGTACGATTCACACTCATGTTAACGAAGCTTTTCTGTTCAAAATTCAGGGCCTTACTGTAAACAAATGGCTGAAGGTAAATTGCTCTAAAAAAAAAGTTCGGAATCGCTCATTTAAAAACGTCATGAAACCATTCCCTTCCGTTGAACGTTTTCGAGCTACGGCGTTCCGAAAATTTCATTATTGAAAATGATAAACCAAAAAGGAGTAATAAAAACTGTTGAATGTGGAAGCTTAGTCAGTAAGTTGCGATGAAAATTAATGCCGAAGTGATGAACTGTAAGTTACCTCAAATGCCTATCAGCGAAAGTAGGACCAATCAGCAAATTCCGAAGTAACCATCTTTCTTCAAATGATGTAGTAATACATCACGGAACAGCCAACTTGATTTCATCTGGTCATGCGTTACAATCAGCTGTTTCCAAGCAGCGATCATTTCACACTCATGTTGACGAATCTTTTCGGTTCAAACTTCAGGACCTTATGTGAACAAACAGATGGACGTGCTCCGGGCGGTCTAAAAAAAAATTCTCAAGAGATCAATTTAAAAACGTTAAAAAACGTTCTGTTGACAAGTTTCCGAGCTACAGCGTTCTGGAAATTTCAGCCCCCTATTTTTCACCCCTTAGAGATGACTGACAGTATCGTCAAGCTTTGTGGACCAACGAGTAAACGAAATTTCGTTAATTTATTAGCATGGAACATGCTTTAGCCTTGGACTAACTAGCCGAAAAATGTCACAAAAAAGTGTCACGAAATTTTAACCTTGAGGGTCCCCTTGAGGGTTCCCTTGAGGGTTACCTCGAGGGTCCCCTTGAGGGTTCCCTCGAGGGTCCCCCTGAGGGTTTTCTTGAGGGTTCCCTTGAGGGTTCCCTTGAGGGTTCCCTTGAGGGTTCCCCTGAGGGTTCCCTTGAGGGTTGTCTTGTGAGTTCCCTTGAGGGTCCCCTAGCCATGGTATCTCGGCTGGGATTATTTACGCCTACCTACCGTATGATACACGCACAATCAAACAATCATGCTGGCGAAGCTTTTCAATCTTCAGCTGCCTTTGCTCCGGGAGGAGATCAAAAATCATAGAGTTCGGAATAAATTATAAAACGTCACAAAAACCCTTCTAATGAAAGTTTTTACTATTTCAACTCTTTCAACTATTTCACCTCCTATTTTTCACCCCTTATAGATTACTGACAGACACGTCAAGCTCCCAGGACCATCTAGAAGACCCCAAATTAGACCTACAAATCTAATTTCATTGATTTTGGTTTGTAATTATTTTAGCAAATCGTTTTCCGTTCGTTGGAAAGCTCTTGATTTATCACGAATTTATTTCGTATTTGTTCTTGGTATTTATTTTGTAGTTTCATAATATAACTATATAAATTGATGTTATAAATGGTTTCATTTTCATCGAACAAAAATCGTTTTCCATTCGTTGGGTTATCACTTGCACACAGAATAAGAAAGCGCGGCTAAAGCATGTTCCATGTTTCTTGAATTTTAGCCGTAGGCTCTAAGCGAAAACCAACCGGGGGTCCAGGGGGCTTGCCCCCTGGCGAGGCGCGCAGCGCCGAGTTTTTATTTTGGTTTATTATTCTGTGAATAATACACCTATGTAATCGCTCAGCAAAAAATTTTTATAACAGCCCCTCAAAATTTTTTCTTTTCCGTTTCAAGGTACGTAGATTCCAAAAATGCAATGTCCGTCCGCCGTCCGCCGTATCACGTGTACAGGCTTCATTTTCGGTCTAAAAAAGTCGTTCTTTCGCACACATGCTCCATTTGGGCCCTAGTTGTGTCCCGAAACTTTTCAGCCCGATCGGAATATACCCAGGGGTGTTATGAGTGAAAATGTGTATAAAAATAGGTACTTTTTGCGTTTTAGCAACATGTTGGTAACATGAGCTTTTAAGGTATCGTTTTTCATGTTTTTGGGGATGAGAAGACCGAATATGAAGTCGATTTTGACCAAAGAATAGAAAATTGAGGTTCTACCAGATGTTCAGCTCCCGAAATTGATTTTTTATGAGTCAAAAACCTGGGAAATCGTTTGAAATCACCATCAATTTGTATAATAACACTGGAAAAAGTGTCAACAGGTGGATCAAGACGATTAAATGGTACTATCAATGATCAGAGATAATTTATTTAAGAAAAAATCGGTTGTACGTGAAAATCATTAGAAATTTTTCATAACAGCGTCCCAGATTTCGTTACGAAATTTCGTTACGAAATTTCGTTACGTTTTTGGCTAGTAGTCCATGGCTAAAACACATTCTGTGTTAAAAAAAAAGGAGCGTGCTTTATTCGAGTTTTGGGGGCCAAAATTGGTGGAAACCACCAGAGATAGCTATTTCAATTATTTTATATGAGAGAAACAATAAATAAACAGCCAACATCTCTGTAGGTATGTCCAATAGAATAATAAACCCATGTGACAAGGACTTTGCAGCGTTTTTATTTTTATTTTAACTAAGGAAAGTGCAATGGACGGTGGACGGACAATACCTATAAATCCTTTCTCGGATTCTACAACACAAACCAGCCCATTTTGAGGGGGAGGGTCTAGAACTTTTATCATTTAATAATGATTAACAGGACGTTTCCATTTGTTTTCCGAACGTCACGAGCGTCACGTCACGATTGGGTTGTGAGCGTCACATCACGATCGAGCGTCACTTCATGGCACAAGAAATTGCACCATCGAAATTACATCACGTTACTATGTTGGTTGCGAGCGTCACGTGACTATGGTGGTGACTATAAACGGTGGTGAAACAAAAACGTTTTCAACTTTTGATGCATTAATGAGCTGCAAAGTTTCCATTGCCGGAAATTTTGGTGAAACAAACGTTGATCTTTATTAAATGATCTGACTGTAGAACCGTAGGTCTACCGTCCGTTTTTTTTATTTTCTTTTTTTTTCTCCATGCTCGATTCCATGGGCTCATGAAAAATAGTAGGTGGGTAAACCAATTAATGGAACGCTTCCTAGTGTTGCGGTCATCTTAGTTTCCTAATTTCTTGAGCAATCGGAAGTAGGCAGGTTGTTTTTTGCATGTCGATGTTGGGGACTGTGTTAGGCTACTGAAACCCAGAGATTCAACGCGGGCGAGTATTGAAGAAAGCTTGGTGAGCGTTCTGCACACAACTACCGTATAGGAACACTACTGCTTGACGTTCGTATTGTCGCATTGAATAGCCTTAGCTCTGTTTTCTGCATCATTCATTCATTAAAAGGTAGATCTGAACAACATTCCCCTTCGGAGATCCACTGGCTTCAAAGAGACCCACCTAATGAACCAAACTACCTGTGTAGGTAAGGTTAGTCATTCCAAAACCGTAATGCAAAATAGGATTTTAAAATGTAAAGTTGACAAGGAAATGTAAAGTTGTGGAATGGAAATTGTCTATTCTTTATACATCCCTAGTCCTTTAATCTGTTGTAAGCAAAAGTAAATTTATGATTACAGAGGACATAGTTGAAGGGGATGAGAAAGAAAGTTTCTGGTGTTCACTGGACGGCTCAATGCTACTCTACGCGACCTACAACGACACTGATGTTCGAAATTTCCGCTACCCCATTCTTGACACTCCCAACACCGGCAATGAGTTTCCGCATTCATCATCAATACCGTATCCAACTGTAAGTATGCTCACGATTACATACTTTAGTCCGGTATCAATCCCACTAATCCAGTATGGAACGTAAGAATATTTCTGTAGTTACTGTCGAATAAAGTTTGCATGCGATTGGATAAGGATAAGTTTCGATGTCAGGGTTAATCAGTTTGCTACAGTAGGTACCTACTCACTGGCAGAAAATCATTTTATTGGGGCTTAATCGGTACACCACAATAAGCAACAGAATACGGCTTCCGAGTCTCCCAAGGTAGTGGAAGCTTTGTTTTCACTTTTGAGAGAACAATTTTTTGTCCCCAAATTCAAGATTTCTACGCTACGTTTTAGAGCTTTCTGAACAAATTTGGTTCGGTGTCTGTCCGTGTCCGCAAATCCTTGACACACTCATAACTGCTTCATTTCAAGTACTGTCCTGCTGAAATGCGCGGGGATCATGCGGGTTGGCCTTACGAATTTCGGAACGATCGGATCATTGGTATGGCCTCTGCGTATGCGCAATATTTATTATAGATGGAATACTTGAATCCATCCCTCGCTGTACTGAATTGATTCATACGTTTAATTCAACTTCTTAGATGTTTTTCCTGTTCTATTAAGCGGTTTCCTGTGTCCACTAACATTTTTCTCGTTTGGTCTTACAGGTATAGTCCTAGTTGACACTTTTTAGAAATTATCTTTGTGTTGAAAATTTTTAATAAAATGTTAATTATTAGTTTGCAACAAAAATATAATCCCGAAGCCCATAATATGGTGATGTCCAGTAGGCACCATAATATTAAATTCAAATTTATTAGTGATGGGGGCTGCCATTTTAGTTTCCCGCTGCTTCAACATTATTGTAATCTGTGTTGTAATTGTGTACCTACGTATTTACTTGTTGTCCCACAAATGGTATTACTTGCCCTTCTTCTACCTTTAACACCCTCCCTCAATGTAAATGTTCTCATGTAGCCTGGTACCTTCAACCCGGTAGTTGAGCTTTGGCTGACGAACCTGAGCGACCCTGCTGCACCCCCCGTCCTCCTTAAACCTCCTCAAGTCGTCCAAGATAAGTAAGTTGGCAACTTATTGATATTAATGTCACTAAAAATAATGGTCAAAAAAAAATTTTTTTTTTCAACACCTAATTTTGGTTCGCGACCATGCCGCGAACGAGCCAGAATGTTCTCCTTTCAGAAAATTTAGCTACATCGTTACTTTCCACACATATCCCCCCCCCCCCCCCTCTCAGTGATATATCCCTAAAGACCATTAGAATCTCTCATTATACATTTTTTTGTAACCATTCCTCTAGTCTTTTTATATAGGTATCTATTTATTATGAGCCAACGTTTGGTTTGAGACCTTTCGAAAAAATCAACTTTTCTTTTTCAAATTCAACGATTATATTCTCAATTCTTGATGGATTTTTAATAGTAATGCTGAATCAAGTCACCCCTAACCTAAAGTTCGTCCATCGCCTCACCAAATCGAGCTTAATCAATGGGGTATTCCAGTGTGTCTAAAAATAAGACGATTTTTGGAATGTCTTCGTTTTAACTGTGAAAAGGACGTAGAGTGTGGGAGGAGGTGATAATTGTCCCTTATATTGATAAGGAAGGAAATGACAAATGAATGTATCGGATATTGAAAAAGTGCGGGTCCTACATCTACGTCGTCGCGGTCAAGTGGTAAGGTACCTATTAATTATAGTGTCCATAGGGATCTCGGCCATCAGGGTCTCCGCTCATTCTTTCTGGCGTTACTTTATCGTTCAAGAGTGGTCAAGTAGGTAATGTCAGAGGAAACCAGCTATTATATTATTTCCATCTCGATCTTGTTTATTCCGTTTTAATAATATTTATCCCCGATACTTGGAGGCAGTGAAATAACTACGTCACGGCCCGCCTTTTTTTCCAACTCCCGATTTCTATTTGCATCTCTAATTTTATGTTAACATTTTTTCGACGAACAGACCCGATTTTCGTTAACCCCATGACTGGAATACCCCATTCCTTACCATTCACATCAATATACGTAGCAGCGTAATGTGATTTTATGGTCTATTATAAGTTCAACCCCACTTACTCATATTACTAGCGTGGTTTCCCATGCAGTGGTACCTTTGTTGGTCAATTCAAAGTCTTCTGTGACTGTGAGTCGGATACGTAATGAAGGAGCCATCTATGAACTAATTTCTCCTACATATTTCTAGGTATTATATTTCTTACTGTTGTTTCTACTAACAACATGATAGGAGCAGCATTATACACGGCAACATCCACTGTGTTTCTGTATTTAATCCAGTTTTTGGCAAAGTTTTCATCGCAAATTTCCTTGGTTAAAAAACTTCTATGTGCAGATTTTCGATGACTACTTGGTGGATGGGAAGTTTATATCGCGGGCCAGGGGTTCACGAATCTAACTTTGAGTCACAGTAAGCTACCACATCAGTTGTTATGATCCGTATGGCATTATATAAAACAGTTCGCTGTTCAATGTTAATCATGTAATGAGTTTCTCGTGGCTTTCAGAACACGCTATTGTTGTTGTTATGTGTTCTGGAAGATGAATTGCTGGATACCCGCTTTGCTATAAACAGAACTTGCCTGGCCTGCATGATCTTGAATTTCGAGAACCTTTTCTCTCCTCACTAACTCCAACGTGACAAGAGTGACTTACCTAGTTGAACCACATTTGATGGACAAAGCAATATCTCACTCTCGTAGTATTGGCGAACAAAACACGGTATCACATTAATATATTATCGTATAAAATATATTTATATCTGATGATTTCGGTTAAAGCTGCATGTCGCAAACACTACCTAAGTCAAGATGGTTTAAAAGGATAGACGAGACTAGCCCATTTTACTGTGAAGTATTTCCTTAGTTTTAAACGATACTACCAGTGTTGAGAACACCGGTTGGATAGTTGGATGAACACCCACGTAGTTCATGTATTGGAATTATACCGCTCATAATTTTGCTGAGTCTCAACTCCAATGGATTGCGAGACAGCAATCGTTTGTTAATTTTAATTATTAGGTACCTGCTTGAAAATGTATTTACTTGTATTAATAAGTAGGTAGATAAATTATTACAAGCAAACAATCTGGGTCATTCTCCAAAAACTGGTAGCATTAGCATTGTTTTGGTTTATTATGTCGACAAAATAACCTTCCTTATCTCATTTTTGTGCCCCTTCTCCTCCCTTAAAATTTGATTACGTTTCAAGGTATCTTCTACAGCCAATGATCAAGACATAACAAATGAGCAGAAAAACGCGGCTACTCAATAAAGAGGAAGTTTTCAACATGGGGATGAGTTGATGAGAGGGGATGGTGGGATGAGTATTAATAGTGGTTGGACCCAACGGCCTTATCAGGTTGAAGGACAATGTTGATCACGTCCGCGACGCTGACAGAGCAGTTGGACGAAAAGCCCCAGCCTCATATGGCTGTTTACTTTACTTGACTATACTTTACTTTACTTATTGTGATGGGTTGGACTAGTGACAATGGTTTCGGATGATGAGGTTGAGCATGGCTTGAGAAAGAGGATACAGAAGCCCCGAAATCGTTCGTAAGATTGAGCAGAAACAACGTTGTTGGAGAAAGGGGTTGTCAATCATTTAACGAACCAATTATTCGACCAACTAGAATAGGTTTATTAGAACCAGAAAAATCGACGCTATCGAGAAATATTTCGGCCAAAAATTTATGTTTAAGAACCAAAAATTACAACCATGTATCATGTTTCCACGCGACTCTCCACTATGCATTGTGCGCGAAAAGAATTGACGCTCAAAATTGACTCGCAAAATCGACCCGCAAACGATGCTAGTATCTTGGGGCTCGTTTCCACGCGACTCTCCACTATGCATTGTGCGCGAAAAAAGGTGACGCTCAAAATTGACGCGCAAAATCGACGCGCAAAAAATGCTAGTATCCCAGGGCTCGTTTCCACGCGACTCTCCACTATGCATTGTGCGCGAAAAAAGTTGACGCTCAAAATTGACGCGCAAAATCGACGCGCAAAAAATGCTAGTATCCCAGGGCTAAAACATGATACATGTTAAAAGTGATATATAATGGCACGCAATCATGTACCTACGGTAGACCGGATATCTTAGGTCTAATAAAAAATAAATCGATTTGCGCTGGCACTTCGTACCATACAAATAAACGTGGACTGTAATAATAGGTATTCGGCGAAAAGAAAGAAAAAAAAGAAATGTAGGAGCTCCTTACAGTTTAACTAGTGAAGGTACCTATTACTTGCGAAATGATCGACGTGACTAAAATTGCTGGACTTATAATTTGGGATTGATCTAGTAAATTTGGAAAGGTCTGACCGGATTTTGGGGAATCGGGACTTCCCACAGCGATCCGACGAGTTCAGGATCTCGTGCTTGCGTGGGAGCCTCCACAAGAAGTCCGGGCCAGGTTTCTTGGTTTTTCGATGAACGAAGAGAGTCGATAGAAGGAGGGCAATCTGGGAAGGCAGAAAATGCAGGAAGGGGTTCCTGAAGCCACCCGAAGAATGAAATTAACGTTCTGAAGGCGGACAAAGAAGAAGAAGGTTCAGTCGTCGAAGATCTCGAAAGCAAAGTCCCGAAAGATGAGGATGCTGGTGACCTCGTGCAGAAAATGTGGAAAAGACGGAAAGTCGAGCGCCTGGGGTTCCACTCGGAAAAACTGCTGAAGACGGACTGACGACGGATTTGCGAGTAGAAGGGCTTGTGGCAGGACTTCCCGCAGGAGGGGGCATCACAGGAATCCACAGTATTAAAAAGGAGATGAGCCAGCGAGAGGACTCTGATTAGGCGGATTAAGGGGTCAATGTGAATAGTCGGGTTGAGCAGTTAGCTTGCGATGTTTACGTTAACAAACGTATTTGATTTTTTTTAAAGAATTTTTAACGGAATTTGATTTTTTCTTAGACCTTCATGGAAACATTAGAAAAAATACTATAGCTGTTGATTTTATTTCAGTTCTAATTAATTTGTGGGTGGATAACTGAAAAACTGGCAATGCTTTCCTTCTAACGTGTGAATGATCATCATGGAAATCATCCATATCCATCATCGTTGGGATTGGGATCCATCCATCATTTTTGAGGAAGACGGGCTGAAGGATTTTCATGAAACCCCGGAAGAAACATTACAGGTGCAAGTTGTTTTTGATTTTTGGTACACGCACTTCATCAGGAAGGGCAACCCTACGAAGGGTAATGACATGAATTTACACGACGAGAAACAATAACAGAACGAGCTACTACTCTTTGGAGCAACTACTGATAATTAACAAACGAAAGGACCTCGTGCAGTCCTCAACGAATCATTTCTGGTGCTCTCTTGAACCGTAGTGCAATGTTTTGAAGAATATAAAATATCTGAGAGAAACAAAAGACGTAGTGAACATGGATTTCGGATTGTATGGTTTCTTGTTACCTACCTGCCTTATTTTTCATCGGTTCATGTACGACTGAGACCTACGCAAGCTCTAAAAATCTGTTCCCTTAGACTTGGATGAGGAATTATGCAAAAGTATCAGTATCGAAGTTAGCGGTCATGAAAAGACCGCTGGTATATGTCATCTGCACGAGTATAACCTGAAAGTGGGTAGACTGGCTGTATCATGTTTCCAACCCCAAGGGCGTCAATGTGAGAAACTCATCACAGACAGTAAATATAATCATACTAGGTCACGATTTTGCCAACAATTGGAGCATGACCCTTATAGTACATAAAACCACTTGACAGAATATAACAGAGCAAATGAACGTTCCACATTGATGTGATCAACATTCTGTCAGAGGGACGCACAAGAAACTAGAAAACTCGGATTCTCTGATCAATACATTTTTCAAATTCCAAAACTCGGGCTCAAGTAGGTGATACCATATTCATGAGTACAATTCCAATTGCAGTGGAAATATACTAACATAGTTGACCTGAGTTTGAGACGGGATGATGAGAAGCAGTGTCATGTAAAGATGCAGATGCAAAACTAAGTTATTTAAGCTGTAGGTATGTAGACTCACTGACTTGCAAGCTTTTGAAAGGTTGATGAAGAAGAGCACCGCGACATTTCATTGCTTTTATGCTAGAGAACAACACTCATACAAATGACGAGCATAACATTCAAGACAAATAGCTATAGCCGTTGTGTTATGTGCCACTCACCTGATGTCATTTTTCAATGTCATTTTTCAATTTTCAATTTTTCCATCCAGTCCTTATGTTTGTGCGTGGCTGTACTATTGTCATTCACCACCTTTGTCCTCCCTTCAAATACTACATAGAGCTACTCATTTCTTGATGTGGCTTGGTTTGTATAGCGCTAATTGATATCAAAACAGTTTTAAGCCCCTCCAACCTATTTGCTGTCTGCCCCCCTCCTCCAATATTGGCGTTATTCACCCATCGTGCTGCTTGAAACTGAATGCCAGCACATTGCATGTTAAGTATAACCTATACTTTCTATGTATATTATTTACTATATTTACCAGTGAGTCAACTAAATTTATGAAAAATACCTACTATATAAAGAATTCATGTTGAACCATTTCCCACCAACTCACCATAATGTTTGCTTCTAAATTAGGTACCATTACTGTTATTTTTTACCTCTTGATAATTCAGTACTCTAAATCTTCAATCAGTAATGATATCAATGTACGTAACTCGACCGGACCACCAGGAAATTCTTATTGCCATTCCTACCTCCAATATCACCCACCACACCGACTCCTCAAAACATTCACGACCAAAGTACCTCTTGTCGGGAATTCAGATTCGTATCTGAACCCATAAAAAAATGTTGTGTTAATTAACATGATCAACACTGTGTTATTTCAGGGAGTACTATTTAACCTCTGCTGGCTGGGTGAACGGCGGGAACGAGGCTGTGGCGGCTGTTTGGATGAACCGTCCCCAAAATCTGAGTGTTGTTAGCATATGCAAGGCTCCAGAATGGTCGTGTATTGAGGTGAGCTTCAAATTGAATCATTATTCTTGGATGAAGTTTGGTTGTTTTCTCAAGTTAATTGAAATCAGCAACCATTATCGCACTGTCGAAGCTTACTTCCCTTGTACTTGCTGGTCATCCCACTTAGGTGCACCAATTGCCACCCATCTTCTTGTCCCGAAAAAAAAATTGAGCAGAAGTGAGCACATGAACTGCTTAGCTCACTGAAGAGTTGAAAACAGGCCTTGAAACCCATTTCATCAGGAATATTTCTTTGGATTGATTTAAATAGTGGATTAATTCTGCATATTCTGCTTATTCGGTTTGTTATGTGCACAATAACGTATTAAATCTTTCAAATATTTATTATATTAACTTTTTTGAAGAAAAATTCTAAAATTTACTCATTTGTTGAAGAAAAAAGTCTACTCCTCTAATTCAACTATGTCTAGTTTCACCTTGACTTATTTTCGTTTTCCAGAACCATGCTGAGAGGGCTATAGAAAACGGATGGGTTAGCATAAAAGGGCATCCAGTTTTCTCAGCTGACGGTCAGAGCTTCCTTTTGCTGTCACGGATACAAGAAGGTGATACGGGAAGGTACACACATATCAAGCATGTTACTCTTGGTGAAGAGCAACGTATATCGGTGATCTCTCATGGGAAATACCATGTAACTGATATTCTCGCCTGGGATTACGTAAATAATATTGTGTAAGTAATAATAGTTCAACTGCTCAGAGGTCAACTTGCAGTTGAATTATCAACTTTACCATTAACAGTACGTATTGTAGTACCTAACTATGTCGGAAACGGATATTGTGATGTATACGATTATTAGAACCATCAAGATATTTCGTCACCGTCGTGAAATTTGTAACGGTTTGATGCGACTAGAACTCAAAATATTAATGTTAATGAATTGCCCACAGTTATTATCTCGGTTCAGACCCCGAAAAAGCGGGACAGCGGCACTTGTACGTTGTGAAGAACACGCAACCATCTTCATCACAGCCTCTGAGCAAGGCGAACCCTAAATGCATTACTTGCGATGCCGTAAAACTCAAGTATGAAAACTGCACGTACTTCTCTGCTTATCTCCCTCCACCACCGTATACAAGTAAGTTGTGATGGATGATACATTTTGAAGTGATTTTTAGCGTTCAGCAGAAATGAGGATGTGGACATTCTAGGACTACAAAATCCAGAATTATATTTAATTGGACTTCCTCGCTGTTTAACAATTAACTAGCTTGAAAACGTGTGTGATGAGTTCCAAACTAACCTGAACATAACCATATCTTACCCCCTCTGGCTCCCTGGATGTGCCTTAAAATGTGAGGTGCCCACGCGGTGGGGGGGCAAACCATTAAAAAAAGTATAAATGGAATTTTACAACAATTGCATACACTTCTTCCAGTACTGTTATGAAGTTAAATGAAAATGTTTCTCGTGAAAATGTGGATATATCTCTGATGTGCTGGGTATAAAACAAAAGGCACTTCTGATGGAGAAGATGAGCAAGACAGCTCCGAAAATGACAACTATAGAGTTAAGGTTTAATGGATAGCCAGCAGCTTCAGAAAGCCATTAGCCAGATGTTAAAGGAAGGCAAATTCTAACATGTGTTACATATATTTTTCAGAGTTCCGTAGCTATCAATCAGTTTTATGCTTTTTCGTTCCTTAATAGTATGGGTTTATTCATATTAATTTTAGCGAATTTTCGAAGAAAAGGAAGCTATTGTTCTCGGTCCAAAATTTTTAAAACTCGAATTTCCGAAAGATTTTTATACCAAAATCCGTTTCAGACCATCCTGAATTCCCTGCCGAAAGACACCAAAAATTATATGTATATATATATATATTTATATATATATTTATATATTTATATATGTATGTGTCATTCCAGACGATAACTCTCGAAAGAATTGAGATAAAAAGTTCAAATTTGCACGAAAAATCTGTCTTGGTAATCGACAGGCTAAGTTCGAAGATGGGCAGAATCGGGTCACCCTAAGGGGGAGTTTTGGGGAGTTTTAGGGGGGGGGAAATTACCCATAAATTCCCAAAATGAAAAAGTCTGACAAGTGACACCTCATTTTAAAGGTTTTTGTACGCTGAACACGATGGTGAAATCAGAATTGCGATATCTCATTCCATTCTCAAACTGGAGCACTTTGAAGATGAAGGAACGTGGTTATTTCTTGAGATGTTCTTCCTGGTTCGTCTGCTCTAATCTGATAACGGAATGGGATATCGCAATTCTGACTTCACCATCGTGTTCAGCGTTGGAAAATCTACAAACCGAGGTGTTACTCGGCAAAAAATGGAACAAAAAATTTGTTACGTACCCAATACCTACTCTTCTGGTATTCAAAACATTTTTGATTTCCCCCTCCCCCTCCTTCCACCCTAAATTTTACTTTGCGTAAAACTACTCCTGTTTTAATTTTGTATGGTATCAAGTTGGGAAAACATTGGCCGAAAATTAATTTTCAGAAAATTTTAGGCGGAGGAGGAAGATGCCGAAAACTTCGAAAATTCGCTCTTATAGCCATGCTGCATGACTGGTTTTTTTTTTCTTTTTATGGACCCTTCAAAAATATTGACTAGATGGGTTGATGCAATTGTGGTAAAAAAAATAGGTATATTACTAGCTTTTTCTTTCATAAATATTCAGCTGTGTGTGTGTTGTATGTTCAGCTGTAAATTTTAATTTTCCTTTTTAATGATTTGATGTCGATGCGATACAGACGCCTCCGCTCGGACTGCTCTGCCAGTTTACGCAAGTTCTTATGAACTTCTTAACTGGCAGGAATTAGTATAGTTTGGAGTGTTTCTTTAATTTGTTTTATATTTTTCATTTCTTAAATGCCAATAAAAATACTTCTTCTTCTTCTTCTACTAGCATGATAATGATATATATGTTTTTTATATTAAATATCCTGTTTAAGGGATAAGTATATTTTATTCTCATAGCTTAAATACAATTTATTGTGTATTTGATTCTGCCTGATACATATCTCGGAGAAGGTGGAAAGTCGTTTTTTTATTAGGTACTACATGATTTGGGGAAGGGAATGGTCAATCATTGTCGAGAGGGGAGTGAGCCATAAGGTCTAGGGGTCCAAAGGTGACCGTATAATCTCAATATCGAACTAATTAACACATTTGCAGAGGGCGTGTCAAGATACATCATTCAGTGCGACGGGCCTGGTCTTCCGATGGCCGGCGTGCACACATGGCACAACCACACTCTCGTTCTCGCCAACTTGTTTTCTTCCCGTCCGGGTTTTGGACCCAAACTCAACTCCCTCGCGCTTCCTCTCATCAAAACTCTGCACGTTCCTCTGTCCCATGGAGCAGGAAAGGCCACAGCTCAGCTCCACCTTCCGCCAAGTTGGAGGGAGGAACTCCGGGACGCCGCTTTCCCCGTCCTCGTTGAAGTGTGAGTCAGTAGTTTATTCAGATAGTCTTTTCATACTGTTAAAATTTGTAAGCTCCTTTCCAGGGCTGAAATAGTGCAACAACGAGGCGTAAGAATGCCTCTAAAAATAGATTACCCAAGTGAGAGTAAACAACCATTCCAGTTTGGGGCTTTACAACTATTTTGCAGGCGTATAGGATTTAATCAGCTCCTCAGGAGAATCAGAATTTGTTCTGATGATTTTGCTCAATGCTTTGTCACTCCGCCCTGGGCTAGGACGGGAACCTGCTGCGATTAGAATGGATGACCTCAGAACGAAATGGAATTGGCTCGGTCGAATGGGAGTCAGTAATATGCGGACTATTAGTGCTGATCTTTAAACGGTGACATTAAAAGGCGAACGATAGTTCGGAAACTTCGACAGCAAAATGCGGACTGGTTTGTCCCTATGTACCTACTCTGGGGACCGGCTATGGATTTATGCACTTTAATATCCTTCATTTCAGAGTATGATAGGTAAGATTGATATTGAAGAGTAGTAGAGTTTAAACTGTTCAGACATCCAGATGAGCGTATTTCTTTCGGCTAGCCAGAAAGGCAGTTGTTCGGCAATGAGGAATGAACTTGGGTTGGGATTTGCTGAATCGGATTCAGCATCTGCAAAAACCCCTGTATCCCAATTTTTAGCTCCAAAATCCGATTAGTTTGGCGGGAATAAGCAAAAGAAAAAATGTGTGACGTCATCTGGTGTATATCTCCCACTCACTCGGTTCCTACGTGCGTGAGGGAGAGGGCAATACATTCCAGATGACGTCTCAAGGTCTTTCCTTCTCCTTTTTCTCCCGCTTCCGTTACTTCTGACCCATCATATAGCACCTTTTTGGAAAGCTCTCTGTAGGACAAAAGAAAAATTGAGACCTCCATTCCTCATTGTTGTCGGTTATTGTGCAAGATGTGTGTACAAAAAAAAAGAAATTCTTAGTGACGACAGTGTTTTTGGGCATGTACGTACAAAAAACGCAATACGGAGCTGTATACCTTGGGAGAATGGGGAAACTGTGTTGAAGGTAACTCCCTCTTTCCACCAACTGTTTGGGCTGAAATGACTCCCTCAATTCAACGTACAACCAATGCCTGGGAAAGCGGCCACTTACAAGACTTCATTTCCACCATCCATCCTAATGTGTTCCGATTCGCAAGTCGGCTCCAGAAAATTCAAATCGAGGCCTCCTTCGAACACTCGCCTGCACTGTGCGTTCTAGCGGTGAATCCACCTACTACCTTAACACGTTATCAGTCTGACAATCTGGAATCTGGCTCCAATCGCTATCAATCTGGCTCAATATTGTTACCTGCTGTAAATCGTTTTATCAATCTGGCTCTTATCAGTCGTTCGTTCTTGTTTTCATTAAAGGTAGGTATAACGTAACAGTATAGGTACAGGTAGGTATAAATGTAAGTAGGTACATACATTAGGCAAGTCCTGTCTTATAAATAAATGTTTCAAAGCTTCACATTTATCCAAATCTATCTGCTTGAGCAGAACATTCTCAGGTTACTTTTTTCATTTATTTCAATCATTGAGGGTCCTGTCCGTAATTTTGGAGATGACTGTTTTGGTAAGTCTGTATTTTCACTCCAGAATGTCCGTATTTCAGGAAACAACAGGCAGACGGCAACACTAAATTATAGTTGAACCTACTTATCTTTATTTTTATTTCCTTATCTACTTGACTCGAAGGATAAAGGAAAAGTATTGCAATCCGCCGAAAATAAAATTTCTGGAACCTGGCCAGGGTAGGTACCTATTGGTTCATACCCATGAAACCATACCCTCATGTTGCAGACCAATGTACCTATGCATGTAACTCGTAACCACAAAGGGGGTAAACAAATCCCAATTTCGAGGCTTCACTTCTGTACAAAAGGAAGCTCCTGCAGAAATTTCAGCATTCATCGTCAGCATTTCATTCACTAGAGAGTTTTTGCAACAAACTCACGACGAAACGAACGAAACGAAAGCAGTGCTGCGCATGCGCACTTAAGACACCGAAAAGTTTGACGAACCGTGACGACGAAAAATACGGGGATCTCACAGTGTCAGCTTTCGTCGTGTTGAGATGACGAAACGTAATTTAACCTCACATCTGTATAATGCTACCAACCTTCTTCTGTTTTCCTTGGAAAATAAAAATGTCGAGTGTCGTATTCACAGCTGCTTCTTGGCGTCTTTCTTTGTTAATGCAGACTTGACGCCATGTGTGGACATAGATTTGTATTCACCACGGAGTAAAATGGATGAAAGAGAGGTTAACATAACGTTAGCGTGACTTCACCAGCAGGTAGATGCCAAAGCTGAACAAAAACTGAACAGAAAATGGTTAGCATCTGACTTCGGTCGCCCTATACCATTTCCGTTTCGGTGTCGTTTTCCGTTTCGTTCCGGTGCGAGGGTGTTGCAAAAACTCTCTATTATTCATTATATAGGGGAAGTAGGTAACCAACATTTATGTAGGTAGGTACTACGAAAAATATGCGAGGGTAGTAGTTTCCATGAAGTCGTAGAAACCCATTTCAAAGAATAAAAAAGGAGTTATTGAAAGGTTTTCTGTTTCCTATAATACACGAAAAATACACTGTTTTACCGTTTTCTGTGACCAAACAATGATAATAACAATTACTGTTGTCCAAACAATAACAGTAGTTACTCTTACTGTTTGTTAACAATAAAATTATTGTTGCTGTTAGTTATTGACGATATTTTGATCACCGAAACCAGTATAACAGTGTATTTGTCATGTATTATTGGAAATAGACAACCTTTCAATGACTACGTTTTTGTTCTTCATTTATTATTAGAGTAGGTAGTAGCAGGAGTATTCGCCGCTGGAGCGCTCATTGCAGAGGAGTGTGCGAAGAACGTCGAGTCATGCGCATGCAACTTATTATACGCCGACTAAACAAAGCAACTCGTAATCGGGTACACATCACAATAACAGATGAAATCATAAAACTGAAAAGCGGAAAAATCACGAGAGTATTCAGGAAACTGTGTATGGTGAATCTCCCTTGAACGTGTACATTGAAATCGTCAGTACCTTACCTGTTTGTTCCCTTTCTTGTCCGAATTTTACAGTACATCACTTGTCCGCATTTTACTTATGCGTTTCAACCACGCAAGTTGGCAAAGGATTTAGGTACTTCTCCGATTTTTAGCTACGCTCTGTTGAATTTGGCAAATAAATCACTTGATTCCGGTTTCAGTCTTCATTTACTACCTGCGTTTCCAGATCATTGCGAATTTGCGGGGGAGTTGTAATGATTTGTGGTTTTCGCAAGAACTGAAGACTGAACTGTAGAACTGGTGGGGGGGTTACTTACTATAGCAGTCTTCTATAAGAATTGGCTTCTGTGGCTGTTTTTAGTTATTGCACAATTTCAGCAATAGGAATAAATACGTAGTTCGGCCACCCACCCTAAATTTTTATTCTATTTTTTACCCCCTTATGCCGAAAGCGACTGGCAGCCTGGCCCTGACAGCCTGTCTCTGGCAGCCCAGTATAGCTCAGTGGATTTAGTCCACTTGTCGTCATTTGTTGTAAATGATTGTCTGATGTCCTCTAATGCTGGACAAGAGTCAAGGTGGGAAGCCTTCATCTCCTCGTTTGAACCACCCACCCTAAATGCGCATTATCATTCCAGAAACGGAGTGCCTGGAGTGCCTTTGGTTACCACCAAGTTCGGCCTCGACTGGGGGACCTACATGTCCAGCCAGTTTGACGTCGTGTATATAAAACTTGATGTCGTAGATGAAGGCAGCAAGTACGTCAATACCAGAATCGCTGGACTCCAAATTCAAGACTACATTTTAGTTATAAGGTAAATTAGAACAATTATCTGTGTACCTAAATTGTATAGTTCACTTTTTTGCATTCTCTATGCCTTAGAATGTGTTTTTTATTGTTATAGGAATATTTTAGAAATATTCAAGTTTTTGGATAAGACACGGATAGCAGTGTGGGGCCGAGGATTCGGTGGATACGTTACAACAATGATCCTTGGCTCCCAAAACCATGGCGTGAAATGTGGTATCGCCATATCACCAATAACTGACTGGCTTTATTACAGTGGGTTAATTTTATAACTATTGCTGTTATTTACTTAAGAGCATGTCTGTTTGGCTCTTATAACTGATGCATTTTCCCTGTCCACCCTTCAAGTAAACCCAACTCAACCATTAGGTTCTCTCGTGATGGTAGTAGATATTTAAATACATAGTACCTACTCTTATTTTTGCTTGTAACATGGGCACTAAAAATCTAATTATGTCGACTTGTGTTGCGTCAGATTCGGCGTTTACTGAGAGGCTGCTGGGCTTGCCATCGGAGAACTACAAAGAATATGTTGAAGCCGATGCTACTCAACGAAGTAAGCACATAGAAGCAGGCTCACTGTTCCTCATCCACGGAATGGCCGACATCAGTGTCCCCTACATCCATTCGTTGGGACTGGCCAAAGCACTCACTAACCAGGGGATCCTCTTCCGATATCAGGTTAGTAACTCCGAGAATCTTGGATAACCCTAATATTATTTTGAAGTGAAAATGAAATGAGAAGGTTTTTTCCCCTAAGTACATATATTGCTTGGGGTTAGCGAAAATCGTCAAGAAAATGTTAACATAAAATCATAGATGCAAATAGAAATCGGGGGTTTGAAAAAAGGCATGGCGAAAAAGGGCCGGGCTTAGAGATAATTCACTGCCTCCTCAAGCTTCACAAAAACGCACAGTATCAGGGAGAAGTTAAAATGGAATCATCGAAATGGAAATAATACGATAGTTTAAGTTTCCTCTAATACTACTTGACCACTCTTGAATTATAAAGCAACGTTGGACAGATGAGCAGCTTGAAGATACTATAATACCTTACCATTTTTATGCATGCAATACACACACATACAGCCTGGCCGCTATGTAGATGTAGGACCCGCGCTTTTTCAACATCCAGTATCCTTATTTTGTATTTCCTTCCCTATACGCAATTATCGCCTTCTCCCACACTCCACGTCCTTTTCACAGTTACTTGAAAAAAAAATTTCAAAAATCATCTTATTTTTAGACACCCTAGTGGAACACTTTATTGGTTTTTAGGATTTATAATTTCACGCTCCATATTCCCATTAATTTGATTTCTTCCCAGACTATACATTCGAGGAGAATTTATTTAATGCATGAAAATAAAGACAGTTGGTGTTAAATCCTGCTTCAAGCTTTAAATGTCAAAACATCGGTATCACGACATTTTACAAAACCACCAATCAATGCTCTTGATTCTTAGTGAAAAATTGAGGTTTTCAAATAAATACAGCCTCAAAATAAGATAAACTTATGTGTAGGTGTTGCATTTTACGAAGTTCCTAATGATTTGACAGCTTGGTTCACCCATCCAATTACAGAGTTATGGCGACGAAGGCCATGATCTTTCTGGCGTCCTGGAACATCTTTATTTATCGATGGAGAACTACCTGTCTACGTGTCTCAGCTTAGACAAGAACGAGCAAGTCGGCGGTCAGTAAAATCAAGTGATATCGACTGACCGAAAAACGTTTAAAGACCGCAATTCAATATCGCCTTATCAAAACAGCGCCTTCTTGATTAGAGCAATATAGTACAACTACAAGTAATATTATTAACGAAATGAATAATACTTAAAACTCCACGTTGGCTGTGCAGAATACCCCAACCTACTCTTAATTATTATTGAACGTTAGTTTACATTTCCCTTTATTTCATGTAGGTTGTACCGAAACAAATCATTTTAAGTCGTCGTTATACCATTGGACTGGTACATAACAAACACTTGTTCTTGAAGGAAAAAAGTAGAAACAGCAATATAGGTAGCAGTAACAACCTTAATGTGATGGTGTTGGTACCTACTCTTACTCCTATTCATGATTTGTCTTCCTTCTACCACATTTTCATTATTTCTATGAATGTCAGGGCGATCTTCACATGTGTAGGCGCTTGATCACAGAAGGTTTGTTTGGGCTGACAGTCCTGGACTGTTCCGGACCGTTCTATCCAAGCAACGCCCCATTTTGTGCGCTTGGACAGCACCAGAACTGGTCCTGGATCGAGAGTTGGCTGTTTGGGCTGACAGTCCAGGACCGTTCGTGACTAGTGCTAACAGCCCTGGATTTTTTTTTTTTTTTTTTTGGAGGACTGTTGATCCTGCTCATACGCACTTGATGCTTCTACCTTCAGCTTATTTGGGAGGCTACACTTTTTCAGGTTATCCGTTTGGAATCATCATCACGCGTTCGCACAGACACAGATCTGGACTCCATCCTGGATGGTTCTATCCTCCCATTTTCGGAATGTATTTCCATCCTGGACTGGTCCAGGACTGCCTGTCCGAACAAACCAACAGACTACCTACTAGGTGTGGGTCTTCTGTGAAACACCTCAATTGGAGGGAGGAGGGTAGAGCGTTCCCTCTCCTCCCATCTTGCGAACAAGGCCGGGCCCAGTGGCAAGCTAGTGGGGAGAGAAGCCAAAACGGTTGACGGTTAGAAGACCAAACCGGGTGATCGAGTGCCCACACCACCAAGTCCAATTCTTCACATTTGCAGGGCGATACCAACAAAGTTATCAAAGAAAATATGGGCGAATGTTATGGCATTACAGGCAAATAATCAATCTCAAAGTACCAAGTGCCAAAGCTAAAGTTATAGGGTAAAATTTTGAATCGATGTGAAGCGAGTCCCCATGTTGAATCAGGCTGTGTTACCTCATCTTCGTCTTCGTGCATCATTACATTTCCAGGCCCATCTAGGGCTCAACAATGTTCAGGGTAGCATTTCATGGTTGGGGTTTTTTGAGCTGGTCAACGATAAAGAGAGAGGTCATGACCCCAATTTTATTAAATGTTGTAAATAATTGTTAAATATTTAGTGTGAATTCGATGAAAAAATTTACGTAACATCGATGATGTTTGTTATGATGTTAGTATTCTAGTTGTGTAAGATGGTTAGAAGGATACGGAAAAATAAACTCAAATGAGTGATCCTTTGCAATGTTAATCAAATGAGTAATCCGTATGATTTATAACAAACAAAGGGGAAAGTGGGAAATTTCACTTTTTCTTTCTGTGACAGTTTAAATTCTAAATTCGAAGTTCGCTACTGATATTTTCCATCTATAGTTTAGCTTTCATTTGGCTATTTCTGGCCTTCCCTCTACGTTTTTCTTTGGCTAGATATTATGAAACTCGATCCACGGGAGGCATTGATACCAACCTTAATTCTTTCTTGACAAAATCGTGACATTCCCCATTATTTTTCTGTACGTTATATTTTTGCATCATCGTGTCCCCTTCTTTTGGATTCCACAGACTGCTGAAGAAAATATTTTAATATACTTAGTTAAATTGAGTATCCATAAGGGAAAAACAAGTGTAGTAACTTCAATTTTCCCAATTCAAAATTAATTCCTCCATACTATTCATGTATACATTGAAACTTTGTTATCAATAAAAGTACTTCAATTTTCCCAATTCAAAATTAATTTCGTCCATAATGTTGATTCATGTTTACATTGAAACTTTTTTACCAATAAAAGGTCAGTCTCCGTTCTATTCTGGACGAGTTTAGTCGTTATTTGTAAAAAAATAACCTAGGTCAACTAAATTGGTGACTTCTACGTGACGTTAGCAAAGATGACCAGCGCAGCCCTAGACTGTTTCTCAGCCTTTCGTGAAGGGAAGGTCCGGAAAGGGCCATCTGGAGCACTCACCTTGCCCTTACCTGTTCATGAGCTCGGCCATTGCCTGGAGCAGTAACCTGCTGGTATTCTGTTCTGGGAAGAGAAGTGTTTGTGGCGGATTGTTGACTTCATCCCGTCAGTGTGACTAGCTTTCTATAAATGCTATGATCTCCAAGGATCTAGCAGAGCTTTTCATGGGGTCTGAACAACCCCTACGTCACTCGCCCATAATTTCCCGGACTAGTTAACCCTTAGTACGTTGATATGGTGTTGAGGTGTTGATACTCATATCAATTTCTGCAGCCAAGCAAGGAGTCAAATATCAAGGGACGAAAGCTTGGTCTCAAAGTTACAATTCGAGGCTGCTAAACAAAACTAAAGGGCTCCAGAACGAGGAGGCTGGTGGTCTTCCGGTCTTCAAACCATTTATTCATTCGTCTATTGAAGTCCCTATTTCCTTCCTTACTAGTGCCGCGCCTCATCTGCAGTCAGTCACATAATGACCCAAGACACTTAGAACTTGTAGAGGAGTGGATTTCCAATCTATGAGAAGCAACTAAACTTTTTTCTAAATTAAAAACAATTTCTTCAAATCCCATCTTCAATGAGCCATCACCGATCTTCAAACTGTCTGTCACTTATACCTACTATTGATAATTGAAAGTCAGGTAAAAGTTCTCATAAACTTCTATTATTCAGTCACTCATTGAGCATTATTTTTCATTATCCTTAGACCTTTTTGTAAATGATTGACGACACTGTCCGTTCGATTATTTAGTTGCCAATTAGAAATTTCCTCAAAGCTAAATACAAGGCCTACCGTTTGTTAAATTTTTTTGATGCTGCAATGGGAATATATTTATTTCAAGAATTCAGTTGCGAAATCGAACTGCGAAAGTTGTGACGTTCCAAACCAGCAGTTGAAATAATTAACTCCTTTGTCAAATGCAAGATAATCATTATCTCATAAATTTTTCGGTTATGAATTATTGAAAATGTAAGTTACATTTGTGGGTAATGGAGGAAATACCACCAAAGTGAAAATAACAACGCTTTGTTCTCTATAAATGTCAGGTAGTTTTCTACGTAGTAGGTTTGATGGTTCCTGTTAAACTTGTTAATTTGTTATAATTATTATACAGTGTCAGCCACACGTAATCGATCGAGTCAGATAAAACGAAGTACATGACATCGAAATATGCAGAGTATATTAAATCAGTTATTATACTTAAAAGCCCGACTGGTGGAAGTTGAAGTTGAGGAAAACATGAATTGAGTAAAATGCGTAACTCTTCCTACTAGATGACTAGCGAGGAACGATACCTGGATACGAGTTCATTCGATGTAAGAATATAGTGTACGAAAAATAGGGTTTGAATAAGAAAAAAATGGTACATTAGTGAAAATTGGTGGGTGGGAAAATCTCTGTTGGCATGATGTTTACGGAACTGAAGGAGGGGTGTGGGGAGGGGGGGATTTTGGGTTTGTGGGAGGGGGGAAATACCCTTAATTTTAATTTTGCGTGTTCCCATCAAGTGGGCTATCATTTTCGAACGAATTTTCAATGCTGAATCGAATGACACCACTACCATGCCGGTAGGGCAAACCGTTTTCGAGAAAAATGAATGTACGTCCAACAATCGCGTGCGAAACGCTAAAAATGTGGGGTAAATGTCCAGAATTTTATTTCGACTAGTTATGATCGTTTCGTGTCATTTTTGAAAGGTTTTCGCATGCTGAATTGAAATATTCCATCGCCAAGTCGGTAGGATTACCCTGGTAAGGTTGGCTGTTGTTGAAATGCTGAAGCTTGAAACATCCATGTTCCCTGATGGCAAATGTGATTTACAGGGATTGACAGGTTCAAGTCGAGTTTGGGTTTCATTTCACTACTTTCATGCCGGTAGAATTAATAGTTTTCGAGATAAATGCAACGCGGAAAACAGTCAGTTTCAAGCTGTCTGGACTCTTCCGTAAACCTAATGCCAAAAGAGATTTTTTCACAGTTTCATAATGTCCTACCAATTTTTTCTGATTCAGATTAATTTTTCATATATTTTTCCTGCTCTAGTAGGTAGGATAAGGATGTTTCTGCTCAAACTATGCTCGGGTAAGTTTGCTGTGTGATACCACCATTATAAACAAGTCGCAATAACTTGCGATATTTTTAGATCTTTCTATTTTATTGTCGAAATAGTTATACAGTTCATTTATTTTACGAGTGTTTTGTTTCATAATCTATATATTTACCATAGTTGTTGACGGTTCACTTGGCAATGTTATCGAAATGTGTTTGTTACGCAGTACTTCAAGTACTCAATATAATTAATTATGATAATCTTATTATCGACGTTAAGATCTTGGGTTTAAATTGATTTATTTCCATTGAACGTGATCTACAACTGCATCAACTCAGTGATACAAGGAACGGTCCTGGGTTCCTCTCATCGGCAGGTTTTATTCTTTTGTTTCTAGTGTTGCTTCTTCATGCTTGGTACCTACTCATTATGTCACCAATTTTTAATATATCGTAAGCATTGAAGTTCAGGTACCTCAGTAAATATGACGAGCAGCTGGAAGACTTGGGATTGCAATCACAGCCCTTACATTGGTTGTTGAAGGAATCGATAACCACTTACGGTTTATTATTTTCATTCGTTTACTTGACTTAAATGAAACTGGGACTTCAGTTTATAATTAATGCCTTGGTAACGAACCAGTGGCATTTTACCTTTTTTCTCAGAATATAATTTACTTTCACGTCACAATTTACGTGACCACGTACAGTCGACTCTTGATGATTCGAATCTTCGGGGACCTGGAAAAAATTATAATTATTACTGAAATTTTGATTAATTGAATATTTTAATTAATAAAATGTGTAGATACATTAAGATGCGGCTTAACGAGGGATAGAAGGGTCCGAAACAAAGAATTGAAACATACCTGCGTTCCAGTTTATTGTGCACAAAATATGGGCGGTTGACCCAATTAGCAGCAATGAAATGAGTTCTAACGTAATGTTTGTGGAGGAAAACGGCATATTAGCGAGAGAAGGAACTTATCTACCAACCTTGAGTAGGAAGGACCTATTGAACAGTATCGTGTTCTAGGGGTGCGTGGTCTCTGTGTGATGGGCACTTAGCCAAGTGTACCACAACACATAAATGATTTACGTAGGGTGTATTCGATTTAACAAGAGTTTTCCAAGGCGAGGTCGGACTGGCCGCAGGGAGCACACCCGGGGGGGAAGGGGCCTCCGGAAACCTCGATGTAAAAATTAAGAATAAAAATAAATACTAAATGAAAAAATAAAATGAGGAAAAAAATTAAAAAAAGAAACTTGAAACGTACCTAACTAAAACTTGGAACTTGAAACGTAAAGAATGGCTGGGGCCCTTCGGCGTCCCCCCCCCCCCTCCCGTAAAGGTCACCTCGATGTAAAAATAAAAAATAGGAAAAATGAAGATTTAAAACGAAGGTACTATACATACGTATATACTAAGTAAGGAATGGTTAGGGCCCTTCCTCTCCCCTCCACACCTTCGTTTGGCGCCCCTATGGTGTGTGGTCTTCACGACTTTTTCAGTGAAATGTGATTAAAAAACTTTGAAAAATCACCAGAACTCATCACTCCCTACCTGCGATGTTGGTGAGCTGGATTTGGTCTCATTTGACGTTGAATTTGGTAGTCTAATTTCTACATTTTATACAGAACAAATGTTGGGCCGTTCCAATCGTCAAAAACGTGCATTTTTTCCAATGATTTCGTAGTTATTTAGCTATTTTAGGTAGAGGAACTCGGGGTATATTCGGAATCAGTGTAAAATTTCTTATAAGAACCCCCCCAATGGCGCAGCAGCCCGGGCCACCGCTGCAGGCGTGGGCCTGTTTGAAGGTGACGAGGGATCAGCTCGTCGGATCCTCCCAGCTGGGCCAGCTTTCTTATAAGATTTGTTCATAAAATAATTTTGATCGATTTTTTTTTTTTTTTTTTTCATTTTTGCCCCACTGTGCGAGGACTGCCCCAGGATGCAAAAATGCAGGATGCAGGATCAGTGAGAACGACTACCGAGTTTTTCATGTTACTGACGTGAAGTCATCATGTGTGATGATTTTATTTTTGTTCCAGTATAGGTTTTGGTAGGTACCAAGCTATTCCTGTTGATGTATAACTCAAATGTAGAACATTATAATTATCATACCTGTGTCAAATGATCATGCAGTGATGCAGATATTCAATTTTTCCTTCCCTTAAAATAGATATAATTTTTTATATGTGGGTGGGGGGGGGGGGGAAGGTATCGTTATGGAAAGGGGGGGGGGGGGGGAGGCAGCCCGACCCTTTTCCAAGGGACCGGACGATATATTTGCATTATCGAGAGTCGGCTGTTTAAAAATCCACATAACGCATCTATCAAATAATATCCAGAACACAGATGTTTTATTGTCAAGGAATGTGATAGGTCAAGGAAGGTGATTGGTTCAGTCTTGAGAAGGGTTTCTGGAAATATCGTGTGACTGTTCAGTTTGTGAACGTGGAGGTGGGGGGGGGGGGGGGAGTTACCACACGCTGAAGTACGACACAGCAATTTGGAGGGGTGTTCAATTTTTTCAGCACTTGACATTGCGCTTGAATTATCCGTGGAAACAGCATACAGAATCCCAAAACCATTTTCTCTTGCCACACTTCAAGGCCCTGTCCTTGTTCTGCCGTAGGATTCAGTGTCTGCTCCGAGATAATTTCACGATGAATTGCCTCGCAGGAGGCACTCGGCATTACTACTCATTGTACAAGTACCTAATCATGATTGTGATGGCACTACTTTTTATATCCATTCAACTTGCCCAACAATAGGGCTTGGCACCTTCAAGAAAAAAAAAAGCAAGCAAAGTGACAATCTTCGTTTTACTAGGTAAACTAGATGGAGCTGAATAGCTTTTTTAAATTTTTATTTATTTTTTATTTTATCGTCAGTATAACGAATCGAGCCAGTTGCTTGTACTTACGTAAATTATATAAATTGATTCCGAAAATAATTAAATAATATCCTGAACTTTTCGTAAGACCGTTCGAGTATTGATTTGCTTGTGAATGGATAGCTGTGAAAAGCTTTCTGTCATATTCAATAAAACATTTGGCCTTCATAGAATTTAGGGTTGAAATGGTTTTAACTAATAAAAAGTTCTGCTCATGTTTAAAAGAATAAAGTTTACAGCTAGTATATTATTTTATCAGTTTTTTAGTGAGAGATGTAAAAAATAATGAATTTTAGAAACTACTATTAATATAGTAACCGTTCGATTTCAATTCAAAGAAAAAAACAATCACAAGTTATATTTACAAAAAATATATGAATATCATAATATTCGAGCTTTTTATAATCATGACAATGATAATGTGATTTTTATCAAACGTTTATGGACATAATATTGTAATTTCGCCTTCAATATTTTTGAGCTTGATCAGAAAGAATGGAGGTTCCTAGCATTATCATATTTTAGTTCTTTCCCATCACATCATTATTACCAAACTACCTGAGCGGCCCATCTTTATCTCACCGGCCCCCATTTAGTAAGGGGAGTGGTTTTTGACGACTAATAACGGTGTTTTTACATTGTTCATGTGTTTTTAAATGTTGACTTCTACTAATGAAACCCCATTTGAAGTGTTTGAAAATGGCGTTGCTTTGTATATGACACCCTGCCGAACAAAATTAAAGAGTGATTTTTAGTACGGCTTCGATTATCATTCATGGATCCTTGACGAATTCCAAGTTCTGGATGAGAACCGCTGCAAACTCGCATCCACTTCGATTGTAGTGTAATCAGTTAATCACCCTGTTTTATTTTTCCCTGGTCATATTCATTGGGGGATGGATTTGTTTGTTTTATCTTTTTTAGTAATGAACCATTGGTACCGGAATTCAAGATTTGTCGCTATCCGTGTTGAAAAGGTACCTATGTAAGTATCAATATATCAATATATTTACCGGTTATATTCACCAGTTTTATTATGGTGCAGTTTATGAAATGCGTTATACGCGTCATTTTTGTTTTTTAATTATTTTTGGACTTGGCGCTTAACGCTTCGCGATCGCTTAGCACTCCGGGACCGTCTCAAGCTCTTTGATCGGCTCTTGCTCCTGGATTTCGATCGGCTCTTTCGATTTGACTTGTTTTTTCCACTGTTCTTCCTGCCCTTCTTTTCTTTGCCCGAAGCGGATCCTTTCCCGTCCTTATCTTGGCCCTTTGTCTTTTTAGACTTTTCTAGAAGTGCAGCCCTCTCTGCCATGATTTCTTTTCCAGAGACTGCCATCGGTTCCGGAGCGGGATTCGAGTAAGTACCGAAAACTCCGGGGATCTTCCGGTCCTGAAAAAAAAGGTACTGTTTTCAGATACATCACTGTTTCAGTAGCTTATGTACTAATAAAATAACGTATAGTTTATAGGATCGTGGCTGATGAGATTGTTTTTCCGGATTACTGCAGCCAGTGGTAATAGAGAGCCTTTTCCCCCAGAAGAACTCCAAAAGGTGGACAATTTTGCCTACTGAATTTTTCGACAAGATTGGGAATTCTTTCCAACAATAAATAAACTTCCGGCAAGTTTTTGAAATTTATACTTTCACCGTCAGGGGTCAGAAGAGAATCAACGGCTGAAACCTTCTCTATCGACCTACGTTCTTCCATAAGTTCCTATTTGAAAATAAAGTGGAAAATGCATCTACTTAAGTAATAGGTAAATAATTATGTGTAGCAATTGGCAATTGCCTGTGAACCGATTGTGCAAGTTTGCTCTTCGAATTTGGCTAATTTGGAACGGACTGAAACCGCGGAAACGGCCAAAAATCGGACCAGTGAAGAGCGCCCGAGGAAGCTCAGCTCTGGGGACAACGGCTCTCAGACAGCCTCGAGTTATTCGGTACAATCTTTGTTTCTGTTCCGTTAGACTAGAAAGCGAAAATTGTAGAATTGTTTGTTTGTTAGCGTTGAATGGATCCCGGCAACCAGTCTCAGGGAGCCCAGAACACCAGGGCTACAGGTCGTATACAATGTCGGTATTGTCCAAGAGTCAGGAGGGAACAACACAAGGGGATCCACTCGGGATGCACATGTACGCCGTGGGGGTATTGCCATTGATTCGGACCTTGAAGAGTCCACACTACAGGCAGAACTGGTACGCGGACGATTCGGGGTGCGCAGGCAAGCTGCAGTACATCAAGGAGTGGCTGGACAGGCTACAGGAGGAGGGGCCAAAATGGGGGTACATCCCCGAACCTGCCAAGAGCTACTTGGTTGTGAAACCAGGCCTTGAGGAGAGAGCACAGGAGATATTTACAGGCACGCAAGTGAAAATCGTTCATCACCACCGCTTCTTAGGGGGGGTCATAGGATCAATCGAGCACAAAAAAGGCTATGTAAATTTCAAGGTGAAGGAATGGGAGGCCTGTCAGGAGGCTGGCAGCAGCGGCAAAAAATTACCCTCAAGCGGCTTATACCTCCTTTGTCAAATGCCTGCAGCGAGAGTGGACATTCCTCCAACGGGTCATCAGGGACTGTGCGGACCAGTTTGAAACATTGCGAGACACAATCCGGGACGTGCTGACACCAGCATTGATGGGGCAGGAGGTGGGCTCCCATGACCATGACCTCTTTGCCCTGCCTGCAAGGTTAGGGGGGCTAGCTGGAGGACCCGACCAAAACACCAGGAGAAGCACACCAAACGTCCAAAACAGGTGCCGCAGCACTCATCACTGCAATCACCACCGGTTCCACGCTCGATAATCTCCAACACATTCAAATTGTGACAGAGGCGCTGAAGGAGGGCCGACAGCGACGGGAGACGGCAGCCTTGGAATGGAGTACCATTGTCATAGGCAGGCTCCCCTCACAGCGCCAACGGGCAGTGCGACGATGTGTGGAGGGCAAAGCATTGCAGTGGCTGTCAGTGGTATCGCTAGCCTCAGACGGTTTTGACCTATCAGCTACGCAATTCCGGGACGCATTGGCGGTGAGGTACGGGCAAGACCCCCTAGCACTCCCAAATGCTTGCGAGGGTTGTGGAGCAAGGACGGACCTCAATCACCTGCTTAATTGCAAAAAAGGAGGCTTGATAAAGCAGGGTCACGACTTCCTTCGGGACACGGTGGCAGACTTGAGTCGTTTGGCCTGGAGGGGGGTTGCGGTCGAGCCAGTGATGCAGGAGGCGGACGCAGGACAGCCCAGACTGGTTGGCGATATGAAAGTCGATGGGGTGTGGGACAGGGAGCGGGTGGCGTTTTTTGATACTCGCATCGTTAACGCTGACGCCCCCTCCTACCTGTCTCAGGCCACCCAGGAAACTCTCCAACGTGCAGCATCCGAGAAACACCGGAAATACAACCACGCCGCTGAAGAGCATCGTGGCTCATTCACCCCCCTCATAACAACCTGTGACAGAGTCCTTCATAAGGAATTCGGAGCCTTCACCAAGCGGCTTGGGAGGACTTTGGCCGAGAAGTGGCGGAGACCAGAGGGGCACGTCATGGGATGGGTCCGAGTGAAAATACAATTCGCCGTGATAAGGGCCATTTCAATGCGCGTCAGGGGGCTACGTCGACGGATCCGCGGCCTTGGGGAGGCAGAAGGGCTGGGGATGGAAGATGGGGCCCCACTCGCAATCCTCGAGGACTGATAAAGCCAACACAAGCTTCCCTCCTACCTCAAAAATACTTATAATGTCAAAATAAAAAATTTGTTCCATAAAAAAAAAAAAAAAATGTGTAGCGCTTATACTCGTAGGATTTGCCGATTTAATTAAACCTTTTACCAAATGAATCAAACCTTTTGCCAAATGAGTTAAACCTGCCAAAATAACATCTTTTCATCTTTTTTTTCTTTTCTTTCATCTTTTTCCCAAAATAATTGAACCTCTTCCCAGTCCAATTAAACTTTTTCCCTAAATAATTAAACCTTTTCCCGAAACAATTAAACCGCTTGCGAGAAAATATGGAATTGTATGTATACGAATTGCGAAATAATTTAATCATGAATTAGGGACTACAGAAAACTTAATAACAAAGGCCTGGTGAACAATCTGTGGGTCAATGAGCGATGTAACAAATTACAGTTAATGTAACATCCTCTATATCAGGTAGTTCCGTTTCGGGTTCCTGTAGAAAGGTAACGAAAATTCGGGCCTTGATTCACTTTCAATTACGGCTCTACGCCTTCGCCCAGCAACAAAAATAGAAGTTGAGCTGGAATCACTAGCACCCATTGTAACATCCATTCGAATCGAACAGTAGGTACCTACAGGAGGAAAGTGGTATACGGCTAGGAGAAACGGTGGTCAAACGCTGTTGGGTCTTTAAGGAGGAATAGCCGTACACCTAATATGAAGTTGTATCCCTTCCGAGTGATAGGTATCACTCGGAAGGGATTCACCAGTCGTGTCTACTTCATGAGTTACTGAGTTTGTACTGGTTGTTAATTGTTATGTCGTTTATTTATTTCTATTACAATCCTTTTTTTGCTAGATGTTTAATTATATTGGGAAAAGGTTCAATTCATTTGGTAAAAGGTTTAATTAAAAAGGAAAATACTATAAATATTACCAAAAACAAAGAATAAAATACCTAATTAATGAGTGGAGAAAATTCAAAAGAACACCTAGTATTGATCATGACACCCACAGCAAGAAGCAGTTAGATGGGTAATTTCTGAACGTGGTATTGGACGAAATTTGCATTATTTTCGTAGCCAAGGTCAGATTTTTTCACCGAATTTTCGATGAAATCACGCTGTTGCAATGGGACCGAAATATTGCAACATTTTTCACCCTCTTCGATTTATATCTGACCTGTCGAAAGGTAAACACACACACACACGCAGGAAAGGAAATTTTTGGGTCAAATTCATGACAACCTGCTGATGGGGCGGGACTGGACTTTCACCTACTCCGTAGTAAAAACCAATCGAAGATATAAAGAGTATGATTTTCAGTTCATCGCGGCGTATTAAGGAAAGTCCAAAATGATGAGTGATGGTTGTTTTGGACGTTGTTGACAGGTATGTACCCACTTTCGTAATATGAACAAACGGTATGCTTCATGAATAACAACAAATAATTACCTAATAACTTCTTGAATCCACAGCGTATGTATGAAACTTTACTGTACTGGCCAGCTCCAGTAGGTACTCGATTTAGGTACGAGGGTAGGTATTGACCACAGAAAGCGGTGATGCTCGCAGAAACCGTTGTGTAATAATTTGCAGTATTTTCCCCCTCCAACTTCATAATCGTACTGAACACCTTGAGCCGATATTCCGCCTGGGTTAGCCGTGATAATATGGCTGGAAAGAAGGCGTGTGACGAAGCACAGTACCGAATTACCAGGCCCATTTTCGAACGTTTTCGCTTTTTGGAAAATCTTACGACCGTTACATTAAAATAATACAAAACTGTCATGAAAGTCCCCCACCCAATGTGCTTCCTACTTCTTTTTAGAAAACTACCCAACCAGTATTTTGAAGAACACCCGGTAATACCTTAAACCGAACAAAATTCATGAGTCCCGGCGTAATATACCCATGCGTATATTACACAGCTAAAACCAGTCAGGAATATGAAATGAGTAGGAATGTGAAAACATGTTGATATTGACCTTGTGTCCCATTAGGGACTTGAGACTCTCAGACCTGTAAGCTTGATCCGATACTTCCACCAAATGCTGTTCGGAGGCTTTAATATCGAACTCTATCTTTTCCTGTTCTGTCCTCTCGGTTCCATCCGATTTGAAGTCTCTCGGGTTCGTCAGACAAAGCAGTGTTCGCAGCTTAGCGATCTCTTCCTTGATATCGTATTCCTTCCACATCAGTTGGTACAAGTGTCTCCTGGCCTTATTAAGTTCCCTTTTGTCTTTCTTGCGATCTTTTGTCAGCTTCGCAAAGTAACTAGGTAACACAGCTTGGTATGTTTATCTTATATAATGTATATAAAAAAAATGGCAAGTATCTGCTGTAAAACTTGTTAGGTGCCTACAAGAAATAGCCACTTCGTGCAGTTCTTTTGATTATTGTGTGTGAAAATGTCCCTACTCAAGATAGCTGGTCAATTTTGCCAGCTCAACAAATGCCACATGTACGAACATTAACTTCATGTTCGAATCCAACTAAGGTAGGTGGGGGAAATTGTGCGCAATTTTGAGTTTTGAATTTTTGTGGACCACAGTTCGAAGTGACAAAAGTGTGGAAAAGTGACAAATGTAGAGTAACAAGGATACGAAAAATAGACTTAGGTGTCTCATTGTTTCGGACAACGAACGAACAACACCGTCCAAGTTTTCACTGGCAACGTGGTTGTTAAATCTGTCATCTGTGGTGGCAGTTGCGGGAAAATAAACTGTTGTTATGATCGAAAAGTGGCGGTGCAGGCGGAGTGTGAACCGCTGCAGATGTCACAGATGTGCCGCAGCTCTACTAGGTACGGCAGTAAAAAAACTGCACACAGGCTTTTCGTACCTACCTACCAATTTCAAGTTATGAATGGCTGTTTTGATGTGGAGATAATTATCACAAAATCCATTGATCACGCACTCGACTGGATCCTCTGGTCTCATTGAAGGATCGTAAACAAATTCCAACATCTCAGTTAGAACGCGACGGACGTCTACCATATCCAGGTATTGCGCTAGTTCTTCTGACAACTGATCGATCATCTGAGTGCCAATAATGAAAGATTCATGATTGTAGGTGAACTTGAATAGTTTTATCAGGTTTGTAGCCTAAGTGATGAAGAAAATACTGCTGTTTCTAGTAGTAGGTACCTACATGGTATTGTATCTTATCGCCACGTAATTACATAAGGGGGAGGCAGCGTAAGACTTAATATAGGACACTTCGTTTCCTGTATATGTACTTTACCCTAGACAGTATCTAATCCAACTTGTAAGGCATATGAGTTTCTTTTTAATGTTTTCGGTTAGAATCCCTGACGTTTATAGGAGCCGGATCGTCTGCCAAGATGTGACACCAAGCCATTACATGCCACATGCGCATTAAGTAGGTTAAGTAGGTGCCATTCATATCAGTATCAAATTTGCATGGGACTGAGTACCATATCGGTCCAGTGAATTTCAACAAAATCTATCATTTATATCGTTATTGCGTGTGACAAGGTGCACTTTTACGCAAGCGCAGACTAACGCTACAAACCGACTTGATTATATTAATATCGGACTGTTTAGAGACCAGCCTGGGGGCCTATTCGCTAAGCCAAAGAGACATCTCTTTTCGGTCTGACTCTCTTTTGGGAGAAGAAATTTTTATAGTATCCATGACAGGGTTATTCAGCAACTTCTAAAAAAGAGAGTTGGCGGCCATCTTGGTATTTTCGATCTCATTCAGAGAGACACCTAATTAGTCATTAGTATAGTATAGTAGTAATTAGTATAGTAAGTAGTAATTGGCTACCATATTGGTCGAAATCGATTGTTCATTGAATATACATATCGATTCATGAATAAAAACGTCTGAGTAGGTACGGGTTGAGAGCTAGCTATTCAGTAAAATAGACGAACCTGGGAGACACTTGAAGAGACTGTCTCCCGAGGGAGACTATCTCTCCCAGGAGATTTTCAAAAATATTCTTTCGTATAGTTGTGCGAGCTGCAAGTTGCAAGGATTTCACGTTTGCGCAGACTGTTTTGATGAAATTTATTCCAGACCGTCTGGGACCGAACCCACAACTAGGTACTTTCCCAAATCAGTTCATCATTACCTGCCATTCTTTCGTATAGTTATGGCCGTTGCAAGGACATAAAGACCGACAGAAAGACGGGCAAACAGACATGGACCAGATTTGATCAGAAATGTTCTAAAATGCTAAAAATGGCTAGAACTTTCGATTTCTGGGGGGACAAAAATTGTATCCCTCGCCGAAGTGATCACAAGGCTTTTGTGGCCCAGACAGGTTAGACTTTGGTCTGCCAAAAATAGTGTAAAGCTGGAAATGATAAGATTAAACCTCTTTGGGCATCTCAAATAGGAGTAATATGAGGTTTGCGACGGTTTCTGAATGTAAGCTAAACTTCTTATGGGAGCCAAAAAACCGCGAAATGTTGGCAGTTTTTTTTCAGTCTCTGGCGTATAACATCCAAAGGGACCGTATTGGAGGCATCGTACCGAAAATTTGACTCATACCAGAATTAAAGGGCATTGAATTCTGCGTCGAATGATTACCTAAAACATTAAATTTGGCTCAGCAGTTTGGTCGGAACCGGCAGATAAAGCAGGCCAATTTTCTTCCTCTTTCAGTGTAAAGTGTGTTACTCTCAGTTTCACACGCCTTTAACTAATAACCTGTTACCTATACCAAATGAAAAATGGCATATAACTAAAGTTATAGAGCATCAAAATTCTCCGTTCAGAGCACTCCTTCTTTTATTATTCGTAAAGTATTCAGTTTAATTGTAATTAATTAAAATAGGTGTGCACGGAACGTAGAATTCGGTAGACTGCTTGTTTGGTCTAATTTGCCTGGTCTAATCCGTTATAGGAGCTTTCTTGGTGGGCTCGGAAAAGTCGAAGCTCATCCTGGTTACCTATCTATACGCCGCATTACCAAACCTCCTCTCTGTGAATAAATATTTTCAAAACAACCGCGGTATCCGCATCATATTATAACATTCACGAAGAACTTACATTATATTTCACTCCCAAGTTGAATGGTTTGGGGTCGTTTATGAACTCCAGATATGCTCTCCTAGCGTTTTCTAACCGTTTCCTCTTCTGGAATTTCCTTTCTCTTTCCTCCCTCTCTTTTCTTGTTTTGCATGACTCTTCCATTGTTTATGTATGACTGGAACACTTGGTCGACTTACGAATTCGACTTACTTTCGTCAAAAAGTTAAACCTACTTATCAAAATAACGCATTTAATTTTCTGCAACTAAAAACAAAATCTTCTTGTATTAGCTGGGTATTATCTGCATAGCAACGAAATGCACTACGCAACCGATTGTCCAGGCTGCCATAACCCATTGTATGCATGTCTTATGAAAGAATATCGACCTACTTGCAGGTTAGCTCTTGGTCGTGTTAGGAAACCGGGTTTTCTAAGTATACCTGTAATGTTCACCAATTCTTTGACAGTACTCTGCTCTTTTGCTCTTACATAACTGCTGATATTTAGACTTGAATGTCAGGTAGCTCGTCTTGACCGTGGAAGCAAAGGTTTCATAATGAAGGTGCAAAAACTGAAATCTCTTAATTTTTTACATTGGAAATCAAACTATGGCTTCTTTTACCACATCCTTGGTATCTCCCCTTCCCATTTGAGCACTATTTCGTGTTGCATTTCGAACGTCAATCCCTTCGATTCACTATCTAGTCTACCTTTGTACCTATCTGAATACGTCTTCGTCCATTTCAACTTTCCTTAGATACATGCCTCCTCCACAAAAAATCCTTCCACCACAGAAACCATAGAGAAAGATATCCCACGTATCTCAATAACTGAAGAACCATTCACACTAATGTCGGTATATTTTCCTCTTCTATCCTCTGCTGTTCGCCCAATCAGCACGATTAACCCCTTATCCTCGAAAACTTCTAGTAACTTACGGCACCTTGAGTCAACCACCTCATCCATAGACCATCGATCATGAAAAATGCCAACTTCACCTAACGGAACCTCCTGGTCCACATTTTGCAATTCTCCAACCCTGGCATTCATATCTCCTGTTAACAGGATCTTATAATCGGCTATAGAATCCAAAAATATCAGCAAGTTGATTATTAGTGTAGAGCAGTACTTCTCAGCCTCCCCCCCTCCCCCCCAAGGCCCCCAAAAAAGTTAAAAAAACTTTAAAAAATTAAGTGAACAAAATAAATAAAATTCTTGAACGTGGACCACGGACAGTGGTTTGCCTACTGTGGGCTGCTATTTATCTTTGTTGTTCATAGTCGTTTGGTTCAAAAGACCGTAGAGTGTAGTTTGTTATATTCAAGGTTACCTATATAATATTTAATTCAAGTTTATTTAATGAAGAAAGTAGATTTGACAACTTACCCGCCTATAAATTAACTGGGGGGAAAAACCCTCAGGTTACAGAACTCAACCGCAAAATAAAATTCTGAATGTTGCTAACAATATTTACAGCGTGATAGCAACGTAAAAACTTCAAAACATAAACAGTAAACCCGGAAGTCCTAGGGATGGCTGCTTTGAAGAAAAAGGGGGAGTTCAGGAGGTGAAACAAATAGCCAAAACCTTCCCTGGGCACTTCCTGTCGTTTTGCAAAAAACAGCACTAAAATCCATCCAACCATTAAATCAGGTAACTACATTATAGTATAGATTGTCAAGTTATCAGGTAACATTAATTTTAGGAACTTGATACTAGCGTGTTTGGATGACATCTAGTTCCTAACAATATTAGAAGGTATGTGGCATTACAATGTCGAGCGATGTAGAGCTACGGATGTAGGTGATTTCTCTTAACTTCAGGATCTTCGAAATCAAAGACTCGTGAAGGTGATGGTGCAAATGGTGCTCGATGATCGCGGGTTAGTTTGTGCACCACTTTCCTACTTCTTGGTGCAACGGTCTCCCTTAAAGACTGAGTTAAGGTTGTAAATCGAGTAGTCCCCTCGTTGATCCTTAAATTTGACTTTGATTTCACTATGCTGCATTCACATGGGTCGATTTTGGTTCCTTAGCGTGAGCCTTGACATTCAGGGACACCGGTACTTGCATAAATCCATACTCGTATTTGATGTCCTCGAATTTGAAGTCAGTTGTGAATTTAAACCTTCGGAGTACCACAGAAAGGATCGCTTTCATCGAAATCATTGCGTAGAGTTTAGCTGTGAAGTGAAGTGAAGTGATTAGAGAACTTCAAACGGACTACCGACGCAAATCATATTATTACTTAATTACAACCCAAAGATATTGGGCTACCACCAGTTGAGCGCAAATACCTTATAATGCCACCGGTTGAGCGCGAAAGCGTGCATTTTTGGCCGCCAGTTGAGCGCAACATGGGTACGAAATAATAGTACGGAAACCGCCAGTTGAGCGCGAAGGACATTGAAAACGTGGACAAGTCAAGTTTTTCAACAGCGTCATGTACTTCGTGAGTGAACTTTGGGATAGGGGGTAGTAGCGACGACTTTTTCCTTGTAACGCTACGGCTTACACTATCCAGATCGTCGTCAGTCAGGTTGCGCACCAGCCCAAGGGTGGCAGCTTCAGATTGTGCCAATTCTCGCGGTCTACAAGAAAAGTCCCCAGAAACCTTACGTTTGGCCGAATTGGCGCACATTTGCCTAGGGGTAATCGGAAGGGCGTTGTGATTATGGCTCGATCGTGCCACATCTGTAATAAAAGTTCGACTGGTATTTGTATACAGCCGCGCCCGACAAGTTCCCACAGAACATCTCCACGCCACACCGTCGCGCACTTCACGGTCTTCGCGGAATTTATAGCCGTCATGCAAAATCAAAGGTTTCCCCTTTTCGCTATATACGATTTCACAAACGGGGCGGAGTTCGTAAGCAACAAAACATGAAAAAACGGACCCGGGCATATTCCATCTCTTAGGAAAACAAACCATGATTTCGGGTTCACTCCATCTCTTCGTTGTCCATAAAAAGAGGTGTCGCGCTCAACTGGCGTGCAGTTTGAGGCTATTCTGCGCTCAACTGGTAGGGATTAATTCCTGGTTTTGGTCGTTTGCGCTCAACTGGAGTTTTCCCAAGATATTTCCAACTTGTCACTTTGGGTAGTTTTGCTTTCCATACCTGGACAACTTCTAGGTCCCCTACTAAAAGGGCTGAAAGTTCCTTTGGGCCGTGCGGCTACTGCTTCCGCAAGGAAATGCTCGGGGAAAAAGTCGCTTGGTTTTTCCCACCATCGAGGATCTCTACATACATTCATCAATCGAAAGATTAAGATGGAGTTCGATGGGAGGCGGTAGCCATCTGTGAACGTCATTCTATGGGTTAATTATGTGGGTATACCTACGTAGTAAGGGAAGCGTATCTGCCGCACAAGACAAAATTGAATTGTTGTGAGGGATTTTGAGCTTTTTGTCTGTACCAAATACTGAAGCTTCAATGAGATTTATTCTGCATCGTCATCCGTGCAAAGGCGAATATACAGCTACAAATTGTCGAACGAGAGAAAAGCGGTATTTCCGTTATCAAACTAATTTCCGTTTCTTCACTTAAACTACTGTGAGCAACTGAAAATTCCCTAGACCGTAACTTCAATAATCAGGATACGTTGTGAAACTAATGAGATGAATTGGTTAGCACAAATATGGTTACGTTCCCCATCCTGTGCAAACGTTAGAGTTGAGTAGTTATTTAGTCATGGGATAATAATCTAGTAATTGGGACTTATTGTTAGATGCGCATTAACTGATATGAAGGGTATTACCTAACTCTACATCTCTCTTCAACCGCCTCGCTACCAGAGGTACTCCGCAGTGCCTGAGTGTTTCATGTATAACCATATCCAAGTACTTCATCTTGTTCAAGTCTTCAACGGATGCCACTCTTTGTGACCCATTAAATATTTCGTACTGCTCATATTCTACCTTTTCTTGATATTCTGGATGTATTGCCAGAAATTGTATGGCGCATGATATAGCTGTTGATGTTGTATCAGACCCCTAAAACGAAATAAATGTGACATACTATCGTTGGCAAAAATTGGTAGCAAGCGCAAAAACATTAGCACGCTATTGTGGTTTATTATTTTCAATAGTGAACCGGTCGGAATCGAGCATGAAAGAAAAAACGCTGCAAATCCCTGCACAACGGTTTATTTATTATTTTGTTCAGAATACCCTTCTGTTACAGATCACAGCTCTCTGCATAGATAACCCGCCTATATAATATAATATTTATGTACTATTCTATACATATTATGTAGATCGCAGATCCTCCGTAGGTTATTAGCTAACCCCGTACTCGTTACTAGGTACCTACCTAAATCACGAGTTAAATGTTGCTAAAATAATTCTTTCGATGACAAACAGTAACTAAAATGGCAAAAAGAAACGCAAATAATGAAGTTCTGAAGGGAAACTGTTGATGTGGAGTGAAAAAAGTTGCAAAAGTACGTACCAACAAACTCCAGCCTCTTCTACGTAGATGGTATAATGAACCGTTGTGTAATAATTTACCCATCAATAATACTTCGTCGTTTGTTCGTTTCACTGCCTATCAACAAACTTCAAAAGAGCCATCATTTTTCAAATGAAATAATATTACAGAACAACCAACTCGACTTTATACTCCGTGATTATAATCACGTGCTCCCTAGCAATGATGATCTCAGGTCAATTCCCGATTGTTAGCGCGTCCCTAGTGATAATATTTGAGCTGAATGTATACAGTTTCATTCACCATCCTGTTGAAAATGCCTGTCGGTGCAAACTTCTGGGCCTTACCGTGAACGAACGGCTGGACGTACAATGCTCCGGGTGGTCTTAAAAATCTCCCAAGTTCGAGACTATGTAATGCGTCCTGGGGATTTCAACCCTTATTTTTCACCCCTTAGAGATGACTGATATTGACGCCGAGCTTCGAGGACCAGCTAGACCCCAAACGGGACCTATCAACCGAATTTTGTTAATTTTGGTTCATGGTAACTAAGAAAAGTTCGAAGTACATACGACGAACGGACAGAAATTTTTTTATTGCATTTTCGAATTCTACAAACGGATCCATCAAATTTTGAGGGGGGTTTAACAATTTTTTTTTTTTTTTTTCATGCTCGATTCCAAAAGTTCATTATTGAAAATAATAAACCAGAAAAAATTGAAGCTTTTCGATGCAAATTTCATCAGGGCCTTCTTACTGTGAACGAACGGCTCCGGGTGGTTTCATAAAATTATTCCCAAGTGCGAGATCAATTGAAAAACGTGAAAAAAATTCTAGGTCATAGCGTTCTGTAAATTTCAGCCCCTATTTCTCGCCCCTTTGTGATGACAGGCAGTAACGTCCAACTTCGCGGACGAACTCGACCCCAAAAGGGACTCACAAACGGCGGACGGACAGAAATTGTTGGTTAATTATTTTTTTCCAGTGGTGAAACCTTTGGAATCGACCGTGAAAACATCGACCGTGGAATCGATTTTTTAACTCGATAAAACGTTCTGCTTCATGAATAACAACAAATAATCAATTATAGAATTGATGAATCCACCGAATTACGTAACTGCCATTCCCCAGCCCGCTCCAGTACTCGATTTTGGACTTCCCTGGGGGGAGCACGAGGGTAGGTATTGACCACAAAAAATAGTGATCTTCGCGGTATAGGCATTATAGGTAAATAATAAACCGTTGTGTAATAATTTGTAGCGTTTTGTATACTCACTCATTCGTTGTTGATTTACCACACGAAAACGTAATTATCATTCATGGAAATCTGTCCATGATATAAGTACTCACTGCAATCAGCATGTCAATGGCCAGTCCGATAGTTTCTTTTTCGTTCAATCCTTCTTCTTCAGCTACTTGTAGAACCACATCCGAGTAATTTGCTGGTTCAGCTGAAATCAATTCGTTCTCAGTAAAGGAGTGCAGGAAAATATAATATTCCACTTCTAAAATAAACGGTAGTAGTTGGAATAATTCAATAATTTGGATCTTAGTTTGTTGCTACGTAGTATTAACCATTCATTGAGTCATAGGATTTCAGTACTCTCCGCCGCTCATTTATTATCTGAAATAAAAATCAGAATTATTATTATAATCTTGAAATGCTGTTAAATATAGCTAGCTTAAATATACCTTATATACAGAGTATTGATGTACCTATTAAGTATAAGGACACCTACTAGTTTTATGTGCTACTGGTAGTTTGGAATATGTCAGAATTGCTTGTGCGAACAAACGAGGTAAGTGCTTATATATTACTGTTCCATATGATTGAAGATGCATAGAGACCAGTTTGTTTTGGTCGTCATTCTTTTGACTGCAAGGTATTCTGTTAGAACCGAGTTACATGAGTTTCGGCACTTACAGAGTCCACAATCTCACACACTTGCCGAACAAGTGATTCGTCATTTAATCTCGATGAGAAAAATTTGAATTTTCTTTGCAACTGAAGAGGCTCCATGAAAGCATTTTCCAAACATCTGCAACAAAGATCACCTAATTCATCATCTTATACTCGTGTCTTACCCTTATCATCTTCTACGTGCTTGGTTAATTTCAAGACCCTAAACATCATTTCTATTCAGAATTTCACAAATGGAATCACGTTCATGTGTTTTAAGCAGGCATACAGAGCTGTAGCCGGGCCGGATTCCATCGTTCAGTCACAGCGCCCATGAAAGTATTGATCGCAGTGATGTGATCATAAATACGGAAATCTTGTGGGAATATCCAGAAGTGCCTTTGTTGTTGTCTTCCCAAGTACCTTACCAAGATAATTACTCCTTCAGGGGAGCATACATTTAGTTTAGTAATGATAATAATTAGATATGTATGATGATATGACAAACTAATAGGTTGTAAGGCGCCCGTTGAAAAAGCTCCCCACTCCCTCCGCGCCCCTCTGCCCTAAATTATAATAATAGTCGTGATATCCCCCCAGAACATCACTCTCTTACCTCATATTAGATTGTACAAATAAACTGAACGAACGAAGAGGCGTACGTGACCAATTGCAGGCAAACCCTTCTCCTTCCTACCATCCATCAACGGTCCACAACGACCATCAAGGGACTGGGGGAGGGTGGAAAGGGTCTTATAAAAACCCGCCGTTTTCACCCGTTTCTTCATTCTACGCTCAAACCTCAAATCGATGACCTCTCACTGTCCTCACGCCTCCTTACCTTTTCCTCCGAAAAGAACTCAGAGTGGTGGAACCGGTCCGGTGATAACCGACCAAGGTGGCAACCTTCTGGGCAAAACCCTCTAGCGTTTCTAGTGGTGGTAACCTTCCTGGCTTCGCCATAGGTGTTAACCTTTCAAACTCCATCACCTTCTAGCTCAATCACCTTCTCTTTCATCTCACTCACTCACATATCCAAACCTCACCGCTACCTCCCTCTTATCAAACCACCACAATAATTATATCATAGCAAATCATTCATCATTGTAAATCATTGTTGTTTTGTTGTTGTTGTTGTTGTTGTTAATCATTGATACAATACTTATATCATAGTTAAATAATTTATAATAATTATTCTTCATAAAATATAAGAATACGCCAACTAATACAGCTCTACACCTAATACACTATTTCGGTAAATAGATAGGTTAGTAAAAACAAACATACTTTCTTAAGAATCCATAGAATCGCTCTCTACCCTTGATATTGTTGCTGTTTTCGACCCCTAAATGCGTTTCTGGAACATTTTAGACATTAAAATTAGTAAATCTCACAAAATCCAGGTGCCAAATATTATCATTGTTATAAACTAACTAATTTTGCCACGACGTCTTTGTGTTTATCACGATCTATAATAATTCTCATGCTGTCTGTCCGCCCGCAGTCAGGCTCTAACGGAATAACCGCTTTTCGTGTAGACCCCCCTCCTACAGATACCTACGTGCTTCTGAAACATCTCTGGGAGCAGCTGTAGTACAATAGGTATTATAATTTTCCACCGAAACTGTAGGTCCTTTACAACGAAACCGGGATAAATTAGTAGGGAAGCCACAACATTTTCAACTTTTCAGGTCAAGTGGAACTGGTTTACTGGAAAGAACTCGACACCAGGAACGTAATAATACAGATAATGTGTGCGCCAAAATGAAGTTTGAACTCATAAAGTTTGGCCTCCAAGTCTGAACTCATTTCAACGATATTTGAAATAGTTATGGGTGTTTCAAGTATTTCAAGTTTGCGCATGCGCGGACGAAACTATTTCTATGATTTTGAAACGCGACCATCTGCGATCCAACCCGCGTGTATCCTCAAAGATTCCGCTATCTACGACTATTTTTCGCGAAGTTAGAAGGCTTACAAGGAAATGGTCAACATTTCACGTTTACGCATGCGCAGACGACAGCTACTTACAGTACTTTTTGAATGATTTTAATCCGGAACCATCTGTGATCCAACCCGCACCTACCCTCTAAATTGCAGCCCATTTCGACCATTATTTCGGGTAGTTATGGGCGTTACAAGGATTTGACCACAGACGGACACGGAACCAAAAATGTTACTTGATACCTGAAACATAAAATGCGAGTGGAAATTTTCATTTGGAGGACATAAATTGATTGTTTTCGACTCTTGCATTTAACATGTTATATTTGGATGATAATTTTCAACATTACAACGATGGTATTGTAATAATAATATTTGACCACTAGTCACTTCATCACCCTTTGAGGATTGTGTTGTTGAATCCATCCAGCAACACTGGCAAACGTAGTCCGAGATCCGACCCCGGACAATGGGGAGGGCGGCAGGTCTTCAGTTGACTTGCCGCCCAGTTGATGGAGGGAGGAGGTTTGGGCCTCTTCTGGCTGTGCCATCAGGCGGCTTCTCTCCTCCCCATTAAAGATTTGAGTTCAGCTACGGGCCCCACGGCGCCCCCATGGTCGGCCAGCCACACCCTGAGCAGCCGTTCTCCTGAATGCAGACCATATAAACGTTCCTCCTGTTAGAACTTGTGTGGTCATCCATTCATGTATGAGTTATGGGTAGCCCACCCTTTTGAGATCTGCTGCTGACCCACTATGCCACACACCACGCCAGGTGATGGTTCCGCCAATCGCCTTTATCTGACCATGCCGGATGTCTGCCAGTCCTGCTGCTGCTTGTAGCAGCTCATCCACCTGGTACTTACTGATCTTGGCAGTATTGGCGTCAGGGAGGGATCGGGATCCACAGACCACATAGACATCAATGATGAAGGCCCCTCTTGGTGTCATCACCAAGAGATCTGGCCAATAGCTCCGCTCTACTATGTTGAAGTGGGGCTCAAGCCACACCGGCCATCCTTTGTGTCGTGCATAACCATGCAGCAGGTGCAGGGCAGCATTATGACGGGCACACCTAGGTCGCACCATAGAGGGGCAGACCTGGAGGACATGAGCAGCCCATTGGACAGTGATGGGTAGTTCCCCTACACTGACCCCTTGAATGCCTCATTCTGGTGGGCAGAGAACCAGAGTGAACCTTCACCAGACCTAGGGATTTCCAGCCCTGCATTGTTGCTGACGGATTCCTGATCAATGCAGTGCTGGCTCTGGTGTCCCATGATCTCACCAGTTCTGCTCCATCAGTGATGCTATGAAGCCGCTGTGCTCTGGCAATCTGACGGTCGAGTCATGCTGACCATTGTTGTTGCTTACTAATGTCCTTAAAGAGCTGTGTGGGGACATTTCTTAGCCTGGGACCTCATTGCAGGTATCTGGGTGAGCAGCTCCATCACTCTCAAGCCCCCATCCCCTACCGGTCCGTGGATATAAGCATTAGCAGAGCCGAATGGTAGTCACAGCCACTTTATGATGTGGCCTCTGATTGCCACATCCATTTGCTTCAGTGTAGCAAGCATTGTATTCCCCAGTACCAGTTGATGCGTCATTGATGGAATACCATGATCTCCCAAGATCACCAGCTTTTGTAAAGGCTTCGGGGGGGGCTCTGTCAATTCTCTCAAGCATGGACGCTACTTTGCTGGCTGTATTGCGACATACACCCTGGGCTCCAAATGGAACCCCTTCATATATCCATCGAACATTATGTAGAGAAGCCCTTAAGTACTCACCATCAACGTCAATGGCTAAACCTTCTTTTGGCACCACTAGTCGGCCACCTCTTGGCACCAGGGGAAGGTACAGCGATTTTCTGAGATTGAGGTTTAGTCCCACCTGTTCCAAGGCACCATTGAGTGCTGTTACCTGGGCCTGTATTCCTGCCCTCGATGTAGCAATCAATAAAACATCATCAGCAAAGGCAAGCGAGGACCAACACCGACCTGCGTGGAAGTAACCCACTCTGGAGGAGAGGGCTAATAGGACATGATCCATGACCACATTGAATAGGGTGGATGACAGGGGGTCCCCCTGCCTAATGCCCCTGGCATTCCTCAGCCACGTACCTGCCCCAATTCTTGTTGGTCCATTTTGGTAGGCTGCTTCAATGTATTCCACCAATTGCTTGGGCCATTGCCTGGCTTTTATTATGTTCATGATGGCAAAATGAGAGACTATCAAAAGCCTTCTCAACATCAAGAACTGCCAGTTGTAGCTCCTTCCTCTTGCGGTTGGCTTCAACTAATATTGTATTACATGCTACCACGTTCATTGCCAGCCCGTCAACGTCCCTGCAGAGTCCTCTTTGTTGCTCTACATGAGTAATGTTTCTCCTAGGATATTATGGAATTGGCGTACAACTACTGATGGGACTGTAATTGAGCAGTAGTCTGCCTCTGTTTGTGGCATATTATTCTTTGGTATCATCGTGGTTCTGGCCTGCAAGAGCATGGAAGGCATGATGATGTTGAAGAATATCACCCTCAGGCCAAAAGGTACAGCCCTCCATACCCATGCAACCCATCAGGGTCGCATGCTGTCTTGGTCTGTTCAGAGTTACGGATGTCATCCTCTGTTATTATATACTTGGTGCATGGACTGGTCCTGGGGCTGACGCACCAACTCAGAGGTCCATTCCCGGGACAGTAATGACCATTTATCAGCCCAATAGCGCCACAATTCTTGGTCTGTATGCCTGGCCTGTGCTCTTCCATTGCCCAGGATATCCACTCCTATTGCAGTTCTATCCCCATCCCACAGCCTCCTGAATCTAGCAAATCTATCTCTTCTCGTTTCTGGTGGTGTATTATTACTCTGAAAGTGGTCTCTGGGCGGACGAGGTGCTGGACCAGCGATGTGTGATAGCACGACCATTCTCGCAGCATTTGTCAGTGGCTGATGGCCTTGGTCTTGTTCTGCCGCCCGTCGACCTATAAGTATTGCATTGTCGAACAAGTGCTGGGAAACCTCCTGTTGGGGGTTTGACTGTGCTGGAGTTTCATCGTTGGTCTGAACAGTGTTATCATGTAGCTGGTCCAATACATCCTGGTAATGTGGTCTTGCTCGAACTCTTTCCACAGATTTGATTGCCCAATAAACCATTTTTGTGGCAAGAGCTCGGTTCATTTGGGTGTTTGGTATTGTACCCTCCAGCTGAAGCTCCATTGCTCCCATGATGCTCATTTCCTCTTGTGACCAGTATCTGCATTGTTTTGGGCCAGTCTCATCAAGGGCACACTGTGCTGGATGAGCCGATCTAATATGTTTAGAAAGTCCTATGCGTGAGCCAAAGGTTCTTTCACAGTGGCCACACTGATGTTCCTGCATTCTACTGGCCATAATCGGTTGCTTGGATCGCCGCCTCTTTCCCCTTAGTGTACACAGTACATTTTGGGTCCCCTGTTATGTGCTTGGCAGGCTTCTTCACTGCCTGCAGGACATGCACTCTATCTCTGACTGCTGCTTCATACAAGGAGCAGCCTTATGGCATTTTTCTCCACAGCGTTTACAACACTCTTCCCCGGGAATACAAACTGTACAATCCACTGAGCGATGACCCACTCTTGTGCACCTGAAACACCACAGAGTCACAGGGCATCGGCACCACCCTATGTATAACTTCAGATCGTTCATAATCGCCCTATAAAGCTGGGTTTCCACCTCGACCTCCCAGCTCACTGGACGTCCATCTCCATGCCTGATCATTCTCTTGGGGCTGAATCTAGCCTTGAATGCGTCTAAGTTCATGTTTGGGAAGTTTTGTGCCGGACGGCATTCTGGAGTTGCTCAGCTGTCAAGGAGCTCTCCCTTATTCCAACAACAACTATGCATGGTCTCCTTTTTGGCATCAACTCCATCTTCAAACCAGCACCCCCCTCCCCCCACACTGGTATCTGCCATGATCTTCCTGGGTTCTTGAAGTTTTGCTGCTTCTAGAATGACCTTTTTGTCCCGCCCTCGCCTCATGTTGACCAGCTGCCATCCCTTTGATTTAGGATCCACCTTTTCTGCCAAAGCTTTTCGACCGCTTCCAATGAATCCATCGTGGTGTTGTTATCAGCTGGCTGGACAACAACAAAATGCTTGGGCTGTTGGGCAGCCTTTGCAGCCGTCGCATAAGATTTTGTATTGGTCCCAGTCCTTGGGGGGCTGGGTCCGACGCGTGGCCTTGCAGCGTCAGTCTCACGTCTGGGCCCTGGTGTCTGGCTCTCACCAGCCTCCGCTGGGGCACCACCAGCAGGCAGAGCCGTGGCGGCGGTCTGCAGCAAGGTTGCAATCTGATGCAACACATCAGACAGGTCCTGATTCTGTTGCTCCACCAAGTCACCCCTAGAAGCTTCCATGCCTTCCATCGTTTTGATCCTTAAGTCCATGTGGACGACTCGCCTCAGAATTGCCGACACAGCCTCACTTATAGGCTTGAGGGCACTCTGACCTCTGCCTTGACCCACTTTTATTTCAAGACAGAGGAAGGCGTTGTTCCTTTAAAAGAAATTTAAAGGGACCAAGAGAAAAACAAAGCGAGAGTGCGAGACGGAGGCCCAGTTCTCGACGTGGGGCGCACGGAGAGTTTGGCCGAGCTGTTAACACCGTGAGAACTAGAACTGAACTGAATACGAATACAAAGCTTCCCAACTTTCTGTGGTGAGGAAGCAAAGTTTCTACTTGTGTGTTTCTGAGTTGAATTTTTTTATGGCATAGGTATGCGGTTTTGTCCCCAGATAGCCCCATATGAATTTCATCAAACCCCGTATCTTCATGCAAATATGAAATTCCTTACTCTCCTGTAAGGAGAAGCCGTAGGTTACGAGACTCACGAAAAAGGTTGCGTTTGTCAGTTTCGCCCGCCCATACGGCTGGGTTGCTTGCAAGGTACAGGTAGGTACTTCAAAAACTCACGTCTGCCTAATAGTAGGTAATGAATTCGAGGTAGGTAACTTACCACTCACGATGTCAAATGTGCATTGGTAGCATAACTGATCTAGTTCAACGATACCTTCTTGAGAAGCTATAATTTTACAGAGATCATTGGCTTTTTTGGAAAATATTTTCATCCATCTGTCGGTAAATTTAGTATGCATCAGCTTATTTACAGGATTTCTTAGTTTAGCCCATTTTTCTCCTGTGAAGGGGATTGACGACCATAAATTTGTTAGTAAGCTCAGTTTATGTAAGGTAAACATAGTTTTTATAGTTGCCACCAACAAAGAAGAACCTGCTGTTTGGCACGCCAAGAGGAGACGGCGAATTAAGAAGAAGAGAGCTTGGTAATCCTATAAAAATGTATGCAAGCCCTAATAATTATTCATCAGTTTCTTCAAAATTAGCAGTTTGGAATTGTGGCGCGGTTCAGCAAAAGGCGACAAGCGCCAAAATCGAAAAAATTGACTTCTTGATCGATTCTTATATAAAATTTCAAGCTGCATCGGATGGTGGTATATCGGTTTGTCAAAACGCGACCAATTCAGTCGTAAAGTAACAGAAAAGTTCGAGTGGTTTTGCAAAACCCGACAAATCCATTCGATTTTTCAAAACGCTACAAGTCCTTGGATGTGCGTGAAGAATGAGTAGCTAGATATCTAGGAATTTTTTGAATCTTGGAAATCGATTAATGCCTTTCTGAATGTTTGTACTGAATCGATTATTTACTACTATTTATTATTTACTAAAAGAAGAAGAAGAAGTCGGCCACAGTTGTATTTTTTGCTGTGTGGGAGTTGAGTTAGTGCTCGTGACTCGTCTTATTTGAGTGGTGTTGCGTCCAAGTTTTTCCCAAAAATCATGGAAACGTGAAGAAGTTGGGCGAAGACTGGGTGATATACGACGCAAAAACGCAGGCGTCTACAATTATCAAAAAGAAGTTGCCTTTCAAAATAAGGAGCGTGAAGGCGATTGCGTTCAAAAAACAAAGCAGCAAGGTTGGCGTGTCTGTTCGAACAACATACAGTGGTCCTGAAATATGTGTTGAGGTTTTGAAACCAAAAGTCCTCTCTGCTCGTTCAATGACTCTTGCTTCTACTAAACTCGATGAAAATAAAGTTTCTACCGAGAAGAAGAAGGACATAAAGAAACTTCTCAAGTACATCGAAATCCCAGATGACAGCAGACTTCTATAATGCAATGATGTTGGATAATGAGAACGTCAATGGAGGCAACGAAACTCTGGAATTCGACAGTGCATGTGAAGATGAGATGTTTCAACTGTTTACGTTCTTAATATAAATATTATCTTGACTTTTTGTAAATGCATAGGTATATGTGCATATTGTATTCAATGTTAATAGGTATTATCTTCAGGTTTTTTGAACAAAATTTTGTGAACAGCCACTTTTTTAAATTAAAATACATATTTCCTAACACCTGGCTATTACTATTTCATCGAAAGTCAGTGCCTATTTTCCGCTTCAACCTCTCATGGGTGTTGAATAGTAGCTCAATTTTAGTGTCAACGAAAGATGAAAAATTCAAGCGTTTTTGCAAAACAATACAAATCCTGGATTTGTAGGGTTTTGCAAAAACGTCCAACTTTTATCACTGATTCTGAAATGGATGATAGTGATGATTTCATCGTATGGATACATGAATCGAATCTTACTAGCAAAACTAAAATTTAGCAAAAAAACCTATATTTATCAGATTAATTACATCGGATCTAAACGTTTTTTCCTATTTCTGAAAATTTCGGATTTTGGAGACGTAGGGTTTTGCAAAACTGCGCCACGATTTTGGTTTAACGTGCCACTGCCAGATCTATGCACTTGAAAATTCATAAAGAAGGCATGTAAACACACAATTGAACTGTTCGAAAATATCTAATTTACAATGGCATACAATACAAAGTTGTTCACGCACCGTTCCTTATGAATATTCCTTTTGCAACATTTTCGAAAATGCCGTAGATTTCTTCTGGTTTGTAACTCAATTTTATGCTCAACTCCTGGAAGATAAATATCACGACTCCGTAAGATGTTTCAAATCTGGAAGGGTCTGGCTAAAAACATTTTATTAACAAAATTCGACATTTTCTCTACGTGACAAGGAGTTAAAATTCTCGTCAAAAGGGTCCAGTAACCAATGGGACATGTTCTAGAAGGAGTTTCCATCCTGAGAAGCAGCTGTATATTTTTGGCGTTGACCCCCATGGAAAAAGAAGAAATTATCTCCTTCCATGGCCTGATCCTTTCAGTTATTGCTGACCTTTTTATGACCCAACTGAAAGTTTAGGGCTCCACGGATATTCCCTATGTAATGAACAACCACTTACTTCTATGTACCTTGGTTCGTTAACCATGATAATGAGTCTGTCGAAGACCCATGCGCCAGACAGAGGTGAATCACGTTGATATGTAAATAAAATATCTCTCAACTCTGAAAATAACAACACACGACAAGATGAAATTTACATATTACCCAAGACAGAAAGCCCCAGCCTGAAACTGATGTTTGCTAACTGACGTTATCTTGAGCTCATGTCGTGTGTTAAAAGTCTAGGCATCACCCTCAACCGCACACTAACTTCGGCTCACGTGGCTCAAGTTTTTCGAAAGATCTACTCCACTTTTAGATCGCTCTCACAACTAGCATTTTTCACACCTGAAGCAACGAGGAACGAGGGGAAAATTGGTCATGGCTCAGGTTATGCCATTTTGGTTTATTATTTTCAATAATGAACCTTTGGAATCGAGCATGAAAAAAAATGGTTAACCCCCCTCAAAATTTGATGGTTTACGTTTTAAGGTAGGTATGTATAAAATCCAAAAATGCATTTAAAAAACGCTGCGAATTATTACACAACGGTTTATTATACCAGTATAGATGCCCCTTCTGCGTAGATAGTATAATAAACCGTTGTGTAATAATTTACCGTTGTGTAATAAGTTACCTTTACGTAATAATTTACCGTTGTATAACAATTTACCCGATAATACTTCAACGTTCAAGTTGCAAAAGTACCCATCAACAAAATCCGAAAGCCATCATTTTCGTTTATTATTTTCAATAATGAACCATTGGAATCGAGCATTAAAAAAAAATTCCAACCCCCCTCAAAGTTTGATGGTTTGCGTTTCAAGGTATGTAGAAAATGCAGTAAAAACGCTGCAGATCCCTGCACAACGGTTTATTATTTTGTACAGAACACCCTTCTGTTACAGATCACAGCTCTCCGTATAGATCTACGGAGGTCTATACATATTATGTAGATCGCAGACCCTCCGTAGGTTAGTACCTAACCCCGTACTCGTTACTAGGTACCTACCTAAATCACGAGTTAAATGTTGCTAAAATAATTCTGTCGATGACAAACAGTAACTAAAATGGCTAAAAGAAACGCAAATAATGAAGTTCTGAAGGGAAATTGTTGATGTGGAGTGAAAAAAGTTGCAAACGTAACCGGTATAAGAGTGTTTTTTGCGTTTTTCGTGTATTAGTGGAAATAGACTATTTTTTCAATAACTCCGTTTTTCTTTGAACCGTTGTGTAATAATTTACCGTTTTGTAATAATTTACCATTGTGTAATGATTTACCCATCAATAATACTTCAACGTTTGTTCTAGTTTCACTACCTATCAACAAAATCCAAAAGAGCCATCATTTTAGCGAATTTTCAAAGAAAATGAAGCTATTGCAATGGCTTCGAAATTTAAATAATATAAATTTTTGGAAATTTTCTTCATAGAAATCCGTTTCAGACCATTCTAAAACGATTCCTGAAATTTAACACTTTTTTATATGTATATATATATATATTTATTTATATATGTGTCACTCCAGACGATAACTCTCGATAGAATTGAGATAAACAGCTCAAATTTGCACAAAAAATCTATCTTGGCAATCGAAAGGCTAAGTTCGAAGATGGGCGAAATTGGCCTACTCTAAGGAGGGTTTTGGCGCATTTAAAGTGCGCAAAAATTACCCAAAAATCCCCAAAATGTTATTTTCCAACAAGTGACCCCTCATTTTAAAGGTTTTTGCACGCTTAACACGATGGTGGAATCGGATTTTAGATATCTTGATCCGTTCTCAAATTAGAGCATTTAAAGTGCGCAATAATTACCCAAAAATCCCCAAAATGTTATTTTCTAACAAGTGACCCCTCATTTTAAAGGTTTTTGCACGCTGAACACGATGGTGGAATCGGATTTTAGATATCTTGATCCGTTCTCAAATTAGAGCATTTAAAGTGCGCAAAAATTACCCAAAAATCCCCAAAATGTTATTTTCCAACAAGTGACCCCTCATTTTAAAGGTTTTTGCACGCTGAACACGATGGTGGAATCGGATTTTAGATATCTTGATCCGTTCTCAAATTAGAGCATTTAAAGTGCGCAAAAATTACCCAAAAATCCCCAAAATGTTATTTTCTAACAAGTGACCCCTCATTTTAAAGGTTTTTGCACGCTGAACACGATAGTGAAATCGGATTTTAGATATCTAAATCCGTTCTTAAATTAGAGCATTTAAAGTGCGCAAAAATTACCCAAAACTAGGATAATCTTTAAACTCTTACCCCCCCCCCCCCCCCCCACCCCCTTAGAGTGGTCAGATTGAAATATGTGAGAAGTATTAATTGAAGACGAGAGTTCGAAGCAAAAAAGGGGGAGGCAAACGATTAGTACAACTCCTTGAATTTACCCACAGCGATCAAATAAATAAGCACTTAGTACAATTACGTAATAAACAAACGGTAGAATCAGGATGGACAAAACGTACAAATTAAAATAAATACGAAGAGAATATACATAGAAAACCAAATTTTAGACCGAAGTTTTCCTTTATTCAAAACCATAGCCATTAATTCGGATATTTCTTTGAAAATTCGCTCATTAAGTCATGCTGCATGACTGGTTTTTTCAAATGAAATAATATCACAGAACAACCAACTCGACTTCATAATCCGTGAATATAATCAGGTGTTCCGTACCAATGATTATCTCGGCCAATTCCCGAGTGATGATATTTGAGCTAAATGTATAGGTACTATTTCATTCAGCCTGTCGGTGGAAACTTCTGGGTATTACTGTGAATGAACGGCTGGACGTACAGTGCTCCGGGTGGTCTTAAAAAACTCCCAAGCTCGAGAAATATTTAAAACCTTAATAAAATTCGAGATAACGGCGTCCTGGAGATCTCAAACCTTATTTTTCATCCCTTAGGGATGACTGACATTAACGCCGACCTTCGGGGACCTACTAGACCCCAAATGGGACCTGTAAACCATATTTCGTCAATTTTGGCTCATGGTAACTAAGAAAAGTGCGAAGTACGGCGGACAGACAGAAAATGTTTGGTTTATTATTTTCAATAATGAACCTTTGGAATCGAGTATGAAAAAAAAAGTTTAACCCCCTCAAAATTTGATGGTTTACGTTTCAAGATACGTAGAATCCGAAAATGCAATAGAAAAATATCTGTCCGTTCGACGTACACCTTACGCCGTACTTAGCACTTTTCTTAGTTACTATGAGCCAAAATTGACGAAATTCGGTTTATAGGTCCCGTTTGGGGTCTAGTAGGTCCTCGAAGGTCGGCGTTACTGTCAGTCATCTCTAAGGGGTGAAAAAGAGGGGTTGAAATTTTCAGGTCGCCTATACCTTTTTTTACGTGAATCTTTTTACGGTTTTAAATAATTCTTGAACTTACGAGTTTTTTGAGACCACCCGGAGCACAACGGTTATTGCACAACGGTTCATTATACTATCTACATAGAAGGGGCACCTATACAGGCAAATTATTACACCACGGTTTGTTATTTGCCTTATGCTCCATGCATAACTACAAAATAATTAATGATTTATTGAATCCCGCGCATTTGTAGGAAACTTTAATTCTGGGGCCGGCGTCTTTCCTGGGGGGAGCTCGAGGGTATTGAGCACAAAAAACAGTGATCTGCGCAGAAGGGGCATATATAGAGGTAAAACCTTTGTGTAATATTTTGCAGCGTTTTGTTAATATTATTGAATTTTTTCCAATTTTGGGTAATTTTTAAATAACAAAAAAACTCTGCTTTCGATCTCTTTTGAGAAAGAAATACTTGAGGCAATTGAACTGGATTATTTCTAATTTGCCTAGGTGACTGGCAAAAAGCATTCGCTATCATCTTCTAGGAAGGTAAACGATCCTCATTAGCCTTTCCCCAGCCATTGTTAATGCAGTTTGTAGACTGTTACTTGTATCCGAACCTGTAAAACTGAAAGCGTAGTTTTTGTCTGATGTCTGGGATTAACTATAGGTACCAGTTTTGATGAATATGCATTCGTGAAGTTTTAGTTTTTTTGTCGCTTTGGTGCGATTTTTGACCCACAAAAACTCGAAAGTTGACACTTTTTCTTTAAAATACTTGAGAAATAAACAACTATAAACCAGAAAGGACCTCTGCTCACCCTTGTACGAGTACGTATGAAGCTTGCAGTTTATACTTCCTACTATTTTTCAGAAAAATAGAGATTAATATTACCAACCTGACAAATTAGTTGCTTTTACCAAAGACAGCGAATTTCCAAAAATGGGTATGGTAGGGTCGCAAGGGATCCTCCTTTTCCCTTTGGATGTCTTCCACCACCGGTAAATTGACTCAACGACACAGAGGATCGCGAGACAAATAATTGCGACGACAGCAGTCCCGAAGCTCAACATGTTCTTCGAGTAGGTACCTTACCTTGCGAGAGAGCGACTACCTCGCGGTGCTTGCGAGTGGAAGATATTCCGCGGGGTTATTTCATTTCGTTGATCCGGTTCTCAGTGATTCTTCAAGGTTAGGATTGAACGCCTTGTTGTGTAGTTTCCGGTTTAACTTATTAGCAGGAACTTATTTCCTGATATCGCGATATCGCGCACTGCGCACAGTGGCGGATCCAGAAGTTCGTGTGATGGGTGGTGGCGGGGGGACGAAAGATTACCTATCCACCCATTATAACACATCAGATTTTGATTGTATAGATACCTACGTAAATATAATAATATATTATTATTATTTAATCGACTTTATTTAAATAATTATGCGTGTTCATATTGCGAGTATGATAATACCTATGCATAATATATTATCATCGAAATTATTGCGTTGGTAGATTCATTAGTTCATCCCCCCCTTCCATCTACTTAGAATAGAAACAACAATTCACAGGTTATTTAAACGTAGTAACAAGATGTCTTCTTCATCATACCAGACGATCAGGCATCATAATCACGATCATTTAAATAAATTGCATTAGTAGACGTTGCATGGCTTTCAACGCTGCTTGGCGGGGTGCTTCGTTAGTAAAATCTCTGAAGCCCTCCGGTTTTTCCTGAACCGGTGTTTCCTTCCGTTTTTTTTTTCGGTTTTTCCCTCTGAAGCCCTTAAAAAAATTTCAGCTGTTAAATCCGTCTCCAAAACCCATGGGGGGACAAATTGCCCAAAAGGCCACTTCGTTGGAGCATAAAGAATGTTTGTGCGTTTCAGCACTATCCGTTACGTCTGTGAGGCTGTAGCCCTGTCAAAGAACAATGAGAACAACAACAAGTAGAAAGATCCCGTAGAGTAATGCATGCATAAAAGTGGATGTCTCTTATGGTGGTGCATAGATCACTCTCACTCATTGCAGATCGTTTGGAAGTAGTGAGTGATGCACGCGATGATGATGAATTCATTGTGCAATTTAATTACCTAATTTCCTAGTGACGCAATATGGATATGGTGCGTACATGTTTGACTACCGATATTAGAGTAGGCGATACATATCAGTGCCCCTAGATGATTGTGAATAAATTGATTGATTGAGCTAGGATTATGTCGCTACTTACCTGTTGTTTCTTACTTACCTACCTGTGTCGTATGGCAGCTTCAAAGGGTGAGAATACGGGCAGCGATACAAGATTTGCAGAAAAACCCGCGTTCTCCCCCTCCCTCCCCTTAGAAATAAATTACTGAATTCACAAAAAACGAAACACGTCGGATAAGCCCTGGGCAGCGCAAAAAGGTTTTGTCGATAACCCATGTTTTTTCAGCAGTAACCCCCTTCCCCCCCACAATCTAGAAGGAAATTTCGAAATTCCGGTGACGTAGGGCAAAACAAGACGGTTTTCTGCATGGAACAAAAAAGGAACCGCGCAAATCGGTTGAGAATTGCGGCCTGGGCAGCGTACACAAGATCCTGATACACACAGACAAAAAGCGATTTTCAAACTTCCGTAACTCCGGCACTTGATGGTCTCGAGGGTTGAAATTTGGTACAAACCCGCTGGAGCCCCTCAAGAATTGGTGTACGAAAATGAATATGCACAATCATGTTACATGGTAATATTTATTGCCACGCAATGGATACATTCGGATTCAAGTAGTAGTTGATTCAATAATTCTATCATTAATAATTATTTGTTGTTATTTATGAAGCATAACGTTTGTTCAAGTTAAAAACGTCTGCCAATTCGAGTAGGCAACACTTGAATCAAATGAACGTGTAGAATAGTTGGGTTGTGGTAATTCATTCAGTGGACCAACTGCAATCCAACCCGCGTGAACCCTCAAAATTTAAGCTCTCTACGACTATTTTTCACATAGTTAGAAGCGTTACAAGGAAATGGTCAACATTTCATGTGCGCGCATGCGCAGACGAGCGGTACGGCTCGGTTCCCATGAATTTCATACGAAACTGTCAAAGTATTATTTCTGGTGGACTATCATTTTTGATCGACCCTCCAAGTTTGAAGTCATTTCAACGATATGTAAAGTAGTTATGGGCGTTTCAAGTATTTCACGTTTGCGCATGCGCAGACGAAAGTTACAGTACTTTTCCAATGATTTTGGTATGGGACCATCTGCGACCCAGCCCGCACCTACCCTCCAGGTTTCAGCCCATTTCGACCATTATTTCGGGTAGTTATGGGCGTTACAAGGAATTACCACAGACAGACAGACACGGAACCAAAAGTGTTCCTCGATGTCTGAAACGCAAAATGGCAGTGGAAATTTTCATTTTGGAGGACAAAATTTTTTTTACTCAATCACGAATGCAAGGCTTCCCTACCTTCGTTAGTGAGGAAGCAAAAAGTACTTATCAATAAAATCCAAAATAACCATCATTCTTCAGGTGAAATAATATCACGGAACAGCCAACTCGATTCCATACAGCAAAGCGGATTATAATCAGTTGCTGTTCCCGAGCGATGATATCTGGGCTGCATGTATACCGTTTCATTCATTATCATGTTGACAAAGCTTTTCTGTGCAAAATTCAGGGCCTCACTGTGAAAGAACGGCTGGACGAACAATGCTCCGGGTGGTCTCAGAAACTTCCCTAGTGCAAGATCAATTGAAAAACGTTAAAAAAATCGAGGTAACGGCGTCCTGGAAATGTCAACCCCTATTTTGAACCCCTTAGAGATGACTGACAGTAACGCCCAACTTCGCGGACCAACCAGACCCCAAAAAGGACCTACATACCAAGTATGGCGGACAGAAATAGTTCGTTTATTATTTTCAATAGTGAAACCTTTGGAATCGATTTTGTTTTCAGATGGAATCGATATTATTGTCAATAATGAACCTTTGGAACGCTCTCTGTTCTGGTGGCAAATGTTCGCAGTCAACTGGGGGCGGACATTTACATTCGCATGCTGCAGTTTGATTCTTCAAGGTTGCAAGTTACATCTATGGTTTGACTGATCGAGTTACCTAATAATTTTATTTCGACTTCCATGAAATGACATAAGAATGAAATTTGGCAAAAGGTCGTTAATGAAGAACGACGAGATTTTTTGTTGAGTTAGGGATGTTTACTTCCCAATAAAGTTCAGTGGAGGTTGTTACGTTTTATAAACAATATACCACAACAATAAAGATTTTCCTTTTTTTCATGTTCTTGAATCAGAATCTCTTACTGGTTTATTATTTTCAATAATGAACCATTGGAATCGAGCATGAAAAAAAAATTCTTACCCCCCCTCAAAATTTGATGGTTTACGTTTCAAGGTAAATAGAATCCGAAAATGCAATAAAAATATTTCTGTCTGTCCGCCGTACACCGTACGCCGTACGGGCCACTTTTCTTAGTTACCATGAAAGAAAATTGATGAAATTTGGGTTATAGGTTCCGTTCGGGGTCTAGTTGGTCCTCGAAGCTCGACGTTACTGTCAGTCATCTCTAAGGGGTTCAAAATAGGGGTTGACATTTTCAGAACGCCGTATCTCGAAAACTTTCGATTGAAGAGTATTGTTTTTTTTACGTTATTAAATTTGTCTTGAGCTAAACAATTTTGTGAGACAACCCGGAGCACTGTACGTCCAGCCGTTCGTGTGCACCAAGAAGCTTCGTCAACACGATCGTGAATCAAACTGTATAAATCCGGCCCGGATATCATCACTAGGGAGCACCTGATTATAATCAAGGATGGCTGTATGAAGTCGTGTTGGTTGTTCTGCGATATTATTTCATTTGATAAGTGACGGACTATTGGATTTTGTTGGTAGGTACTTCTGAAACTTGAACAAACGTTGAAGTATTATTGATGGGTAAATTATTACACACCGGCAAATTATTACACAACGGTGAATTATTACACAACGGTAAATTATGACACCACGGTAAATTATTACACAACGGTAAATTATTACACAACTGCTCATCTACCCAGATGGGGCTGGATTTTGTTGATAGGTACTTTTGCAACTTGAACAACTGTTGAAGTATTATTGACGGGCAAATTATCACACAACGGTTCATTATTCTATCCCCGAAGGGGAACCTATACAGGTAAATTATTACACAACGGTTTAGGTAGGTACCTACCTAGTAACGAGTACGGGGTTAGGTGCCAACCTCCGGAGGTGTGTAGAATAGTACATGTATTATGTAGAAGGGTTATCTATACAGAGAGCTGTGATCTGTAACAGGAGGGTATTCTGTACAAAATAATAAACCGTTGTGCTGGGACTTGCAGCGTTTTTTCATTTGATAAGTGATGGACTACTGGATTTTGTTGGTAGGTACTTGTGAAACTTGAACAAACTTTGAAGTATTATTGATGGGTAAATTATTACACAACGGTAAATTATTACACAACGGCAAATTATTACACATCGGTAAATTATTACATAACGGTAAATTATTACACAACGGTAAATTATTACACAACGGTTCATCTACCAAGAAGGGGCTGGATTTTGTTGATCGGTACTTTTGCAACTTGACCAACCGTTGAAGTATTATTGATGGGCAAGTTATTACACAACGGTTCATTATACTTGACCAGAGGGTAGGTACTGACCACAGAAAACAGTGATCTACGCAGAAGGGGCATCTATTTCACTCCACATCAACAATTTTCCTTCAGAACTTCATTATTTGCGTTTCTTTTCGCCATTTTAGTTACTGTTTGCCATCGACAGAATTATTTTAGCAACATTTAACTCGTGATTTAGGTAGGTACCTAGTAACGAGTACGGGGTTAGGTGCTAACCTACGGAGGGTCTGCGATCTACATAATATGTATAGACCTGTACATATTATATAGACGGGTTATCTATACAGAGAGCTGTGATCTGTAAAAGAAGGTTATTCTGTACAAAATAATAAACCGTTGTGCAGGGATTTGCAGCGTTTTTTTTCTATTGTTGGGGTAAATTCCGGCAATACGGACATTTACCCCAAAAAATTGGGCAAATCTCCGCAAAACCATTTGTGTCGAAATTATGAATATCTCTCGAAGTAAACATAGTTCAAGGTTAGGATTGTTATGAAATGATAGGTAAAATCCTAAGCTTTTGATTCCATACCAGAAACCGAATAAAATCAAACCGTGGTCCACAAAAATTCAAAACTCTAAACTTAGGACGACTCCCCCTACCTACCCCACCTATTTACCTCGCCCACAAGATAAAATAGTACATTTCAAGAACTGAGCGGTTCGTTTATTTGGAGCCCAACTCTCACGCATTTTCACATTATACAAAACTGTACGGATATGATTTGCATTTTCAAACTTCTAAAGAAAACGGGAATCTTAATAAAACTACTTCCACGTAAATGACAAAATACTTTATTATCAGGTTCCAACATATTTCCCTACACGATAATAAATAATACTACTATCCTCCGTCTTCCTTTACTATATGAATATTTACATGAAACTTCTTTTATTCAGAAGTAACAATCATCATTACAACACCATAATTAAGGCACAATATTTACACTCAGACAAAATTTAACTACTAACCATATCTTTGGAAAGAGACCTCATTTCAATACATTTTGAGACAAATAAATTAGGAACATTAGAATTGAAACGTTCCAAAGATAGGTACTTAGACTAGAATCACTCGAGCTTTTGTCATTTAGAACAAGAAAGCTGTTTTAAATGTATGATACGATAATGTCTTAGGGACCTGTATCGTCAAATTTAACTAACTCGTAATTTTTTTAGGTATTCGTTTGAACATATCCTATTCAAAAACTCCACAGGGTTTTGATAGATTATGGAATGGATATATGCAAAAAATATCACTAAAAGCAGATAATGGAAGGTACAATGGAAACGTCAAAATTTTCAGAGGCATTTTGATTTGTAGCGTTTTGATGTTTTCTTTAAAATTTGACATATTTTTATAAGCTCTTTAAAAATAGTTCACCTTCGTAATTTCAGACGTAATTTTTACAACCGGTATGAACATTTTGCGGGGCAATGTTTGTCAAAGAATTTGAGTGAAAAATGGTCTTTTTTCTGTAGGTACTTACTTCTCTGGCACAAACTTACGTTACATTGAACTGGAGGAATATTTTGATTAAGTATATAATATTGAATAATATCAGTACTAATCTGTATTATTTTCGTGTTTATCACAGGGTCAGCACCACTGGAGGACACATAATAACCGGTTTTGAGGGGTGAATAAGGGGGGGTTTTGAGGGGTGGTGAGAGATTCCCATGGCTCCTGGCTGATTTTACATTTTCAGCTGAACATTAAGATGCGTTTTCGTAGATCACTGGACTGTAGCAGTGGCCAGGATGGTACACGGTATCTACAGAACTTTTCTGCCAAGTACAGTTGACATGTTCAACTTATTTACAGAACTTGTCTACTAAGTACAGCTGGCTTGCTCAACTGCTTTGAATCATTCTGTTCACTCCGCATATTTGGAATTACAAAGTTCGTTAATGACAATGGTGCCATGCGAAAAGCTGCACAGGACGGCTATATAAAGAGAGCGAGAGAGATATATACAATAGAGCTTTATTTTTATCTTTCACTTTCCTAAATTATAAATATGCAAATTTCATTCCTTCTCAACTGTATATACCTACCTGATGCACCTACCCAATTTTCTGGATTTTCATTAGATGGTATTTCTTTTCTGTCGTCTAACCATTGAGGAATTCTTATTTATATCAAAGAGGCTTTTCCCACTTGATTCAAGGCAATAAGATACGTTTAAAACAAAGTTGGTACCTAACGAAAATATGCTAGGAGCTGACTAGCTCAGTACTTCCATACTGGTACCCCGTTCATTGGTACGATAAAATCGATCTGAAACATAACAACAATATTCGTAACATAATAATCTGCCTACATACGACTTGGTACTTAACGAATACCTAATGGTAACTCTACAGTGGTTGCGAGGGGGTGGAGAGGTGAGGTCAATGGCCAGGGATGGAAAACTGCTGTGGTCGCCAGGCGCCGGCGCCGAGTCGCGTCAAAGCTTCGGCGGCGTCCAATTCCAGCCGGTGCCGCTCAGCCAACGTCCTGCGCCGGTCTTCCCACGTCACGTTATAGGCCTGCCACGGAACGTAGTGTTCTTTGCCAGCGTATCTGCAAAGGGAGAATTTGATAAAGTTGTGTTAAGTTGAATGAAGAGGAGTGTGGTGATGAAGTATGCAAACCAGTTCCAGCATATACTCAGGAGTTTTATAGAGGCTGAGCCGCAGTCATCCATCCGGTCTTTAGCCGGAGTGACCGCCGCTAATAACAAAGTCCATTCTAATAACATTCCTACTACCAGTGCTACCAGTCTGTTCACATGCTCTACAGTACTCAATTTTGGTTCATGGTAACTAAGGAAAGTGCGAAGTACGGCGGACGGAAAGAAATTTTAGCATGGTGCATGCTTCTGTGATGACTACCGGCCGAAAAATGTCACACGTCACGAAAAAGCGTTACAGAAGTTACACTCACGCTCGCTCTTCCCACGCTCGCCTTGGTTTCCCCTGCCTGCAGTCTTCACTGGTTCCCCCTTCACTCCCGTTTCAACACCTCCATGGTCTTCCCCATTCTAGAGGATGTACTATGTTTCATAATTTTCATTCGAGGTAATAAAACGCTGCAAATCCCTACACAACTGTATTTCGTACAGAACACTCTTCTGTTACAGATCACAGCTCTCTGTATAGATAACCCTTCTATTATAATACATGTACTATTCTATACATATTACGTAGATCGCAGACCCTCCTTACCTTAATACCTAACCCTGTACCTACCTGAATCTCGTGTTAAATGTTGCTAAAATAATTTTGCCGATGACAAACAGTAGCTACAATGGCAAAAAAAACACAAATAATGAATTTCTGAAGGGAAATTGCTGATGTGAAGTGGAAAAATATTCATTCCCGGTGGGGTTTCGATCTCCGGAACTTTGGCGTATCAATTCGTTAGATAGACCACTGTGCTATATATCACCCAGCTAGCCCAGAGTCCAGTGATGTGCGCTCCCCACAGCTTGATGCCTGCATAAACCCTGCTCTTTACGGCAAATGTACAGCAAATTTTATGGCAACATGGTACAATGCTGTGGATGGTCTCACAAATTCAGAAAACAATGAAAATATTTTTCGTGGTACCTGGACCACTCATATGTAATGTACAAGTTTCTAAATAATAAATCGAAGGAGAAAGACGAGCTGTGCGACGCCTCGGTAGAAGCCTAAAGGGTTCTCCCTCCACTAACGCCCAACGACTCCCAGCGGACATTAACGGCTGTTGGTAGACAGAGGACTGGCTTCCATGCTCACGCCTATCTGCAATTTCTCTCTCTCATTAACCTCACGCCTCCTCGCTTTCATCTATCCCTTCCATCCTCACTGTGGTATGCTTACAAAAAGATCTAGCACTCGCCGTGGTGGTAACAACCTAGAGTACTAGCTTTCATCTCCTCTAGCGTCTGCTGTGGTAGTAACAACCGCGGGATGCTAGGCTTCATCCTCTAACGCTCGCTGTGGTGGTAATAACCTCGGGGTGTTAGCATCACATAAAAATATCCCGCCTGCGCACATCCTACACTCATGCTACCCATCTCTCCAAGCTAGCCATCCACACCTACCCTCTCACCACACTATTTAAATATGCGAGAAAACCCACACCTCAAAATACAATTTTCCGAGATGGGGATACATTTCAACCCATATTTTTCGCCTCTTACAGTTGAGTGACAGTAACGCCGAGCTTCGAGGATCAACTAGAGTTCAAACGGGACCGATGTACCAAATTTCGTGAATTTTGTTCATGGGAACTAAGGAAAAAGCCGCGGACGGGGTACAGCGGACGATGGAACTGTTTGTATTCGATATTCGTATTCTACGTCCCTTGAAACGTAAACCATCAAATTTTGAGGGGGTTAAAAATTTGTTTTTTCATGGTCGACTCCAAAGCTTTATTGTCGAAAATAATAAACCAAAAATGGCATCATCCGGGGTCAAGGGGTGGAGCCCCTTGCGAGGCACGAAGCGCCGAGTTTTTATTCAATTTTCGGATTCTAGGTAGGTACCTTGAAATGGTAACCATCAAATTTTTGAGGGGGTTACATTTTATTTTTCATGTTAGATTCTTAGGGTTATTATTGAAAATAATAAACCAAAATTGAACGTATAATAAACCAAAATTGAACGTATCACCCTGATCATGATTTCTCGTTCTTTCTTTCGAATTTTTAGACTTCTACTGTACATCTATAAGCTTTCAGACCCCAATTTTTGAATCTTCAGTTACGGTAAAGACGAGTGGAGATGCGTAGAATTTGTTTACTGAAAAACATCACCTTTGGAGAAGAGAGAAATCGTGGAAAGGGCTTAGTGTGATTCAACGTGCTAATGGTGTTTTAACTGGAGTTATTGTGGTTCTTGTTTTTTTAAAATGAATACGGCATACGCCAATAATTTGCATTAAGATTGCAAAAGCGAGTCGTTATAATTTGATGAGGATTAAGTATAACTGCAGGTTGTTCATCCATTGGGATGCATGAACCATTCGTCGATTGGGTTTGCTGAATGGGATAAGGCCTGTTTCGATGTCACGAATACGAGCACAACGGGTACGTAGCACTATTTTGAGGCCATGTAAAACGCGACCAAATGTGTAACGCGATACCGATAAACAAAATTAGCTAAGCAGGTAAGTTACCAAAACAAGCTTGCTAAGTTTGACGTACGAGGATGAAATTCGAAATGGAGCCTCTGTAGGACTGGTGAGTAAGAATGACAAGGTGGGGGATCCTCCCAAATCAGTTGAGATTTCTTCAATCCAAAAATTTCTCCGTTCAGCGCCACAAAAAAATTTAAACCACATTTTCTCCGTTTTCACGGAAAAACATTGAATGCGGATAGGAATACGGTCCTGCCAATTCGTGCGTCCAAAAACATGTCCATGATTCACCGTTTTTCCGTGAAAGCGGAGAAAAAGTGGTTTTTTCATAAACATAGACTAACATAACCATCGATTACCTGGCGGTACTCTCCAACCACTTGGCGAGGAGTACTGGCCTCCCTTCAACGTCGCCAGTTCTTGAGCCGTAGGACGAAGAATAGTAGCAGTGATCAACATCCGTCGGATGGTCCATCACCATTGAGTTGGGGTCGGAATCTGTAACATATTATTGATAATTCGAAACCATGAAGAATTGGTTCAAGACCTCTAAGTTGAGAATTGGTATGCTCCTGTATTCCATATTCATACGTGGAGAAACGGACAGGTGCATTAGACAAGGACAGATGTATATTTCCCAGCAAATCTCAAGACCATAATAGTACTGTGACAGAGTGTAACAGTGGGAGTGGACCCTTGAGAGTCCCCCTCCTAGACCAGTGAGATTATCACCGGTTAAGAAGGGATATCGATTAGGCTTCCGCTCACCGATCCCGTCTCCACCGAAGAAAAAATGTATAGAAAACAGCCACACTGTTACACTCCTCCCCACATGACATCTTCTGGGTAGCAGAAGTGTGAGAGGGAAAAGAGGGAATGAAAAGTAGTATGAAGTTCTGGTTCAGGAAACGACATCTGAATAACTTCAAGGTGACTAACCTCCATCGTAATGCCTTAATAATATTTACTGGTGGAGAACAAAGCTCGTACATACGAGTATTGGCGGATAATGTTGTCAGAGGTTGTTGCCCAGTGAATTGTGCTCATCTGGGCAATCTCTAGGTGATCAACCTCCATCGTTGGGATGGAACAACTATTGGGACTTGTCAATTGGGGCACGGGATCAATCGCCTTCTGATGAGCTCAGTATATTTAATTATACTGACACTCTAAAGGGGGAAAGGGGGTGGGGAAGCCAATAGATGTATGTATTATCAAAGGGACAGGTTGTTAGTAAAGGAATCCTTCTGGGAAACCTTTGGGCTTATCCTTCTGGTAAACCCACAAAAAGTGGATGGAGTATGGTGAAGTGCTCAGCGCATACTACCGAACCACGCCCTGCTACCATGTGACATAGTGTAACAGTGGGGGGTGGACCCTCGAGAAAATCCTCAAAATGTCAAGTTTAAATGGGATTAAGGTTCGCCTGCATGCGTGTATGCGTTTAAAAGGATGTGTGGAATTAGACAGGTTTCATGTTAATGCTTGCGCAGAATCTATTAGGTATTCCTTGAATCACCATAGAATTCGTCGGGGAAAATCAGGGATCCAACCTGTATGGTCCCTGAAAGTTTAGCAACATCGATGCAAGTAACGAGTTTCAGATATTATGTACGCGCAGACGAATGTTACCGTTTGGATTTTATTATATCCATATGGGACTATCTGTGGACCGACTCGCACATCCTCAAATTTTGAGCTCGTTTGGATTGTTCTATCGATAAGATAATGCAAGGCGTACAGACCGACTGACAGGCATTTCGACAGACAGGCAGACACAGAGCCATATTTTTTGTTCCTTGATGTCGGGGGAAAAAACCATGTCGGAACAAAATGCAACCGCAGCTTTTGGCTAGGAAGGTATACAGCTTTTTTCGATTCCTGCATAAATACAAGGCTCGGTCTTCGGTACCCAACGAGGCAGCGGAATTTATCGTATTCTTATTACTATGAGGTCTACAACAAGATTATCTACCTTGCCATCATACTCCTCAAAAGACTCACCTATGCTGAAATTCGTTTCGTCCCAGATGGAGTCGTCGGACGAGATGCTGAACTGTTCGACGTTCCCCTTGGCCTGATGATTGTAACCTTTGATGAGCAGACCCCAACTCCCATCCCGGGAACTCCTGCATGAGTTCTTCAGTTTCCTCCTCCAGTTCGCAAACCAATTACAGATCTGCAATATTAAGATGAAAACCATGTGTTCGTGTTTATTTCCATAATTATGTTTATTTTCAATACCCCTATATAAGTAGTCATGGGGGCAGAGGAAGGCCTCCATTCAAACAATGATATACCATTATTTGTTATCGTTCCGACCATTGCTCGGAAAACACCAGTTTGTTTCCAGTACTAATGGGTTGCCTACCGACTTGCTGGATAATTTCAAATCTCCTATCAACACCTTTCCCACGGGAACAAACCTTAATCCTTTTCCTGTGTGTGTGTGTGACCTGCCAGGTATAAGTTTAACACTTTGGCGGTAGGCACATTAACGTCAGTCAACAACCAAGATTCCCTGTCAATCCATATACCCCCAGCACCATATACCTACCCATACCTCCACCTTAGCAGACGGAAAAAACCAACATGCGCCTATTTCATTGGGCTAGATCTACCCCCTCCTCCACCTAGTTTTACCCCATAAAAGTTACGGTCGTAGACCTTTTTTTACCTGTTGTGACTCCTATTGGTTGGGTAGGCTTGGGTGAGGTGCAGGATGAACATAGTGCGAGATTGGATGGGAAGAGGTTTTGAGGAAGGATGCACTCTGTAGGAGTCTTTTACTAACGCCCCGCGGTTTTCACCACAGCAGGTGCTAAAGGCAGTGGCTCCCCGCGGTTTTCACCACAGCAGGTACTAGTGGAGAAGGAAGTGTCCCGCGATGTTCACCACAGCAGGTGCTAGAGGAGAAAGAATCGTCCCACGGTTTCCACCACAGCAGACACTGAAAGAAGGAGCACCAAACGGTTTTCACCGCAGCAGGTGCAGAGAGAGAGAGAAGTCATGGGTAAGTGCGATCGGTCGAATGACGAGCTGGGCCAGAAGGTCTGCTTATATAGGCCCGTTTCAACCCGTCCTCGGTCAACACTCGGCCGTTACGACCGTTGAGGGCGACGGTGGTTGGTGGAAGGGTCCCTTCTCCCTTGGCATTACCCGGCTCGTCGTTCCCTTCATTTATCTAGTTAAATCTTTCTATATTACATAGGAGTGGTACATGTAGAGGGCTTGGAGAACCACGACATTACCTCTTCTTTTTATACCTCTTTTTTTACCTCTTCTTTTACTTTTACCTTTTACTTTATTTGTAACCTCTTCTTTTACTTTCTTATTTCTTTACTTTTACTTTACCTCTTCTTTTACTTTTTTACCTCTTCTTTTACTTCATTTTTTACCTCTCCTTTATTCTTACTCTTCTCTACACAGTGTTCATTGTTAACCGTTAGTCTATAAACGTTCGCATAAGTGTTGTGAGCTGTTCATACGAAGCGTACATATTATTTTCAACATTAAACCATCTTGCCATCAAGTTCGTCTTGAAATCCGTTGTCCTGTGCCGAACAGTAGTTATCGCTGCTGATTAGAGTTAGATTTGTTAGTTATTATACTTATTTGGGTTTATTATTTGGATTCTTCGGAGGCTTCTGGCCAGCTGATCATTAAGATGTTTAAAATCATCCAAAATATTAATATAATATTACTATAGGTACGTATCTGACACCACTATTTTTTCATCATCATAACGAAATAAGGGATCATCTCTGTTATTTCACTACCACTACTTTTTTTGTCTCACGCTTTCGTTTATTCAATACCACTTCCGTTCCGAGACAAGGTAAGTTTATTTCTACCACCAGACCAACCAAAAACTAAGATAAAAATGATAATGGAAGGATAGTATAAGGTAAAACAGAGAATTCAAAACGTGTAATGATAAGAAAACAAAACTTACAAAGTAATAAGTTGATTAGTTATTTTTTCTGGAGGCATGAATCTAGAGATGTGTTGCAGCATTTTTTCAAATAGATTTTCATGTTTGATTATTGCTTTAAGTTATTTTCATGATTGATTATTCCGCGACGGCTAGAATGACCACCGGGCACGCAGGCTAGTTATCGGTAAGCGATAAGATGTACCGATGGATAAGGTACCGAGAACTCCACATATCAAGGAGAAACGAGAACGAGGAGAAACATTTATGGAACACAATAGTTTCTGAAGCAATAAATATAATTTAGAACGGTAGTGAATAAACGGAAAACGAAAAAACTAGTGGTAGTGAATTAACGGAAAATATCCGAAATAAGAGTTCATGTAAATAAGGTTCACCTGTGTGTATGTGAGTCCTGTCTTCATCGCAAGCTCCTTCTTCTCCGATCGGTTCGGGTAAGGGTTCTTCCTTCTTCTCACGAGCCAGGCCTTCAGGAACTTCTTGATCTCAGGCGTGAAGAGCCGCTTCGTCTGGTGGCTGTCATGAAAAACCCGCCTGCCCAATAATTAAACTTCTTCTTATTTAATTAGAAAGTTCAAATTATTTATAATTATTTAGTTATTGGTTAATAGTTTCTTTGTGAATAATAGGAAATAACTGTTTAGAAAACAGTGAAACCTTCTGCAGTTGGTTCCTTTTTTATAAATTACGTTAAAATTTCTATTCATCGCCACTTAAATGTTTTAAGCGACGTTTTTACAGACTTTTGATACACAGGATATATGCAATAAGTTATAATTATATATGAAACTATTAAACATCCACCCAAACTGTATTACAGATCCTATTCATGATGAGGGGGATGATTTTCTTCTTAACTCCGCCCAGCCTCCACTTCATAAAGTGCCGTAGTGTTTTGTGCAATCTTTTGCAAGAAAAGGAGTCGAATAAACCAGCCTACTACCATCATTCAATAAGGTTATTCATGCAAATTGATCTTCGTTTTTGGTAGATTTATTTTTTGATGAAGGTAATGCATTATGACCCATAATGATCGCTTAGGTTATTATAATCATTTGCTACCAAATGAATATGTATTTATGTTTAAATACCTACTACAAAGTAAAAGCAAAGTTGATTTGGGAATTTACCTGATCAATTCAGATCAAAACCTAACTGCAGAATCACAGTTGGCGGTCAACCACCAGGGATGTCATCATAAATATAAGGCTTCTCCTAATAGGTACATGTTAAATTTCTATTGAGGAGTAGTATTACATGACACTAATGGGTGAAATTAATATATACTTGATTCCAAAATATCTTGATTTATCTTGATTACAGTGCCCGTTTCGAATAGTATATTACTGTACAGAAAAGATGAAAAAGAGCATGCATTCATTTTTACATAAAAGGGATTATTACGTACTTGTATTTCCTATTCCTGAGACTTCGTCCAGCCTTCCCGTCTCCGTCGAGCTGCCTCCAACCACCCGCCATCCCTCCACTTCTCCCTTATCAAATCCTGAAAATCGAATTTTTGTTAATATCAACGTAGGGCCTGCGTAAATTGTAAATACGTACTTGTATGAAGTATAGACCTCTACACGAAAATGCGAGGCGAGCTGAGGTATGCTAACCTCACCTGTACGTATCAATGCTGGTTGAGTATTCACAATGTTGCGGGCATCGCGCTCCATCAGCGCGTTCCCTCATTATTAATTTGAATGAAATCGGACGAATCGTTACGAAAAATATTGGCGATTGTAGGATTTCACGCTTGCGCATGCGCTGTGGCTACTATTAATCTGAATAAGATGAAATTCGTATGGGACCATTTATAGGGTCTAGTTCCTTCAATTAGTCGGTTAGGCACGCGGGTCTCGCTGCCCCTTGGAAGTCAAGCTCGCAATTTCGTATCGGGCACTATACTGTAAGTAGTAGGACTATAATTTAATGAAATTTGGTTTGTTGGTCCAGTTTCGGGTCTAGTTTGTCCTCAAAGCTCGGCGTTACTGTCAGTCGTATCTAAGGGTTGAAAAATCGGGATTGAAATTTTCAGAACGACGTAACTCGAAAACTTTTAATGGAGGGGATATGAACTGGGGATCGTGAATGGAAATTCCGTTACGTGATTCATTCAGAATGTAGGGAGCAGATTATTTTGTTGCACAACACCGCACAGTACAACAACTTGAACAGGGGAAAAAATTGATTACTAAACTTGCGAAAATAGATAAATACCCTTTTAAAAAAAACCCTTTAAATACCCTTTTGCGAATTACCCTACTGTTTACGTAAACTGAAAATTTCAGATGATTTAGTAAAAACGTTCTTCTTGCTTGATTTGAAAGGTTTATCATTAAAAATAATCAACAAAAAATTACGCGATAAGGTGCGCACACCATGTGATATAATGTAAGATATGAAGCGCAGAGGCTATACGGCCCAACCATTTGGCAGAACATTTCCCACACTTTCATGTATAACCATTGTAAAGAAAAAGAGGAATTGCTTATTAGTTTAAAAGAACTGGCTTGATAGATCACTGCTGATATGTAGAAATTTCCTTCTTTTATTTTTATTTTTTTAAGGTTTTATTTCTTGCAGGCAAGAAATACAAAATGAGAAGAAAAAAGCACTATAACAAAAAACACAAAATAATTATCATTGACTAGAAGCACTAGGCGTCAGTCTTATTAGCAATTAAAAAATCTTCGAATTAATAAAATGAATTCAACAAGAACTTTTTTATTCTAAAGCGGAACTTTCTATTATAATCCAAACTGCGAAAATTGACTGGTAAGGTGTTCATGAATTTTACTCCCCGGTAATCTGTAGCATTTTGACAGCACTTTAATCTGTCTCGCTTGATAGCAATGAGGATCCTCTCGTATTACGATCGTGGATTTCTTTTGTGGTGGAATATTGATCTAAATGTTGCCTCGTATAGCGCAAACATTCCAGAATATAAGCACATGGGAGCAGAAGTACATTATTTAGGTCTTTAGTTTGCTTGACAGTTTTCCCTGTAGTGTGTTTCACTTATCACTCTAATAGCTTCCATCTCAACAGCGGAAAATGTACGGTTGTGCTCATTGGCGGATATAGGATTTGGAGGGGGGAGGGGGGGGGGGCTAATCAAGAAATGTGTGAAAAAATCCTAACCCAAAAGGGTGTTTTTAAGTATATTTTATGGGCTTTTAACTCAATATATCAAAATGTGTTATTTTAAATGAAGTCTTCACAATTCCTCTCTACAGTACATAAATGTTGCATGAAATACCAGTATAAAGCGTGTCACGGAAACAGGTCTGCAAGATGCCAGGAATCGATTTTCCAGGTCATTTCCGAACGAAAATGTCGTTTTCGTGATTTTCGGCAATTTAAATTTTTGTACACGTCCTAAAATCAGGTTTTTTTACACATAAAAACTCGCTCTTCATTCATAAAATTACAACAAACAGTTGATGGCTAAATTTTATCAGACTGGCTTCCTTTCCACGAAGGAACAACGGGCTGTAGAGCGGTAGGCATCGTAGAAAAACCTCGAAAAACTCGCACAGTTTCACAGATTTTTCATAGCGATTAGTCTGACGATGAATCTCATCGCCGCCGTGGAATCTTCAACTCCGCCTCTAACAAAGCATCACCCCAGCCACTCCATTCTCAAGTTTGGACACACATTTTCACGGAGTTCGTCTTTTTGGTTGCTACGGTCCGCGTATTGGTAGGTTTGCCTCACGATTCATGGTGCGTAAGCAGTAGCCGCTCAGTGAAGCTGGTTCATGGGTTGATGATGAGGAGGTTGCAGACCGGCTTCTTCATCTAAATATTCAATTCATCCAAGCCCTTTCGCCTATTACAGCCTCTTCGGGCTCATGAGAATCCGTTCAGCCGTTTGGTCCTGGTGCCGTCTCACGCACACACACGCGCAAACTCGCGCATTATAATAAGATATCCAAATAAGGCAGTACTGTCGTGGTATCCTCCCAAATAAACATAGAAGTGGGGACGGAAGACACCGGAGAACCGAGGTACCCAGTGGGGGATCCCCACCATCCTCCACTAGCTGGGGGATGGAGGGAGATAGCCCTAAGGGCTATATATACTCGCCTCCTTCGTCTTTCCAGCCATTCTACGCTCTCCTTAAGTCACTGACTTATCTCTCTCTCCTCACTACTCATTTCTCTCCTTATACCTAAAAGATCCTGGACATGGCGGTGGTCCGCCCATAACCAAACCAGGCAACGCTCGCGAAAAGATTCCGAGCATGGTGGTGGTCCGCCCATAACCAAATCGGACACACATCACATGGTGGTAGTACGCCTATAACCAAACCGGGCACATCCCCCCTCGACGCCTCTCGTAGTGGATGTACATCAAATTCACATTCACTACAAGTACCATACATCGCAGTGAACTAGGCACCTAGTAAGTCGATGATAACAAACTTGACTTCGATAGTATATTCATACTAATAGTACCTTTGTAGGGAGGTAGATAGGCTTATAGTAATTATGGTTTTGTTACTAAAGATCGTCAATTAAGGTACTTTTGGTTTATTATTCCGTGAATAATACACATATATGTATTCGCCCAGCAAAAAAAATTTATAACATCCTCTCAAAATGTTTTCTTTTACGTATCAAGACGCGTAGATTTCAAAAATGCAATGTCCACCGTACGCCGTATCATCCATATCTACTTTATTTTCTGTCTAAACAACTCGTTCTTTCGCACGCAGGCTCCACATGGGCTTTAGTTGTGTCCCGAAACTTTGCAGTCCGATCGGAATATACCCAGGGGTGTTATGGGTGAAAACTGGGTGTAAAAATAGGGTTTTTTGGTATTTTAGAAACATGAGCTTGTGACGTCGTTTTCCATGTTTTTTGGGGCGAGGAGACCGAATATGAAGTTCATTTTGATCAAAAAGCGAAGAATTAAGGTTCTAACAAAATTTCAGTCTTAAATTTACATTAAATTTTGGTCTAAAATCGTCTTTCTTCCTACACAGCCTCCTTTTGGGCCCTAGTTGTGCTCCGAAGCTCGGCAGCCCGATCAGAATACATCCAGAAATGTTATGAGTGTAAACATAGGGGTTTTCGAGTTTTTTTAAAGGTTTTAGTAAACATGAGCTTTTCAAGTATCGTTTTCCAAGTTTTTTGGGGCGAGAAGACCTATTGTGAAGTTGATCTTGACGAAAGAGTGAAGAATTAAGGTTGCAACAAAATTTCAGTCTTAAATTTACGTTAAATGTTGGTCTAAAATCGTCGTTCTTCTTACACATGCTCCATTTGGGTCCTAGTTGTGCTCAGAAATTCGGCAGCCCGATCGGAATACACCGAGGAGTGTTATGGGTGTAAAAATAGGGGTTTCGAGTAGGTTTTAGTATACATGAGCTTGTGAGGTGTCGTTTTCCATGTTTTTTAGGGCGAAAAGACAGAATATGAAGTTGATTTTGACAAAAGAGTGAAGAATTAAGGTTGTAACGAAGGTTAAGCTGCCAAAATTCATTTTTTGTAATTCATAAACTTGAAAATTTTCTGAAATCACCGTAAATTTATATAATAACACTCTAAGTAGGTAGAACGGGTGAATCCGAGACCCTTAAATGGCACTATCAATTTATTATCGAAGATAATTTGTCAAAAGTAGGAGCCTAATTCAGGTTTTTGGGGGCCAAAGTTGCTGGAAACCATCAAAAATAACTATTTCAATTATTAAACATGAAAGAAACAATAAATGAACTGCCATCGTTTCTGGTAGGTATGTCTTATATAATAATAAACCAATGTGACAGCTAACAGCAATAATAATTTTTCAGTCGGTGAGGAACAGATCATAATAATATATTATAATATACCTGTTGTTATTTATTAGAAAAATAAATAAGCGCGATCCTTTACATCAGCTCGCTCTATACTTCCATGAGAGAAGCCTTATAGATTCCAATAACGCGGCACTTGCATCATCATCCCCTTCCCATATCAGTGGAAGGCGGTTCTATGCTGGGATTAGTGGACCAATCCCTGCCACACGTCTACGCCTCCAGAACGGTATTTTGTATTTTTAACTCATTCAACAATAGACCTGCCATATCAGAAGGAGAAGATGGCAACTGGCAGGAGAGTGGTAGAGCACTAGTTAGGTACAACGCTAGTTGAATGAATGAATGAATGAATAATCTTTATTTCCATAAATATTTACATAGCATCAGGTTACAAAACATGACAGGTCATGGAAACTACCCCCCTCATAGATCAAAGATCTGTGCCGAGGGGGGGAGTTGCATGTGCAAATTACATTTTATTTAGTTTATCACTAGTTTTTCTCATTTCATTACATCTATATATATTGCTATGTATTCCACTCACCTACTATTAAAGAGAAATAATAACTTAATTTGCTATTTAACGATTTTGAACAAAAAGTAATAATAATAATGTTAAAAAGTATAAATGCTGGATGTCATCGCATCGCACTCCGAGGGAGTAGCAGCAATGAGGTATGAAAAAACGGACTTTTTGTAAGCAGATCTACTGAGGGAATGAGGGTGGACTAGAGTGGTTGGTATTGTTCGCAAAATGTAGGGTAAGTTATGGTAGAAATGGCGAGAAGTTGATTGTAAGCGACTCGACGGAATAGGTATCACAGCTTGGGTCGTGAGTCTCATTGTCCGGGTACTCTGTTCAGATGAGCTGGGCGTGGTAGTGTCTAATGTTTCGGGATGTTTGTGGTAATATAGCAGAGCGTGCTTGATGTAAAGCTGCTTCACCGTGAATACTTTTGCCTCGTGGAACAACTCAGCACTAGGGAACCTCCGGGGTTTTTTCAGTACAACTTTCAGGATAGCTTTCTGCAGTACAGTTATAGGTTCCAGGACGCTACTGTATGCGTTACCCCACCAGAGAATACCAAAGCTAAGTACCGACTGTACTAGAGCTTTGTACAGTAAAATCAGTGTGCTTTTCGTGAAGCAGTTTTGGATGGTGTAAAATATGTGGACAAACTTCCTTGTTTTCTTCACGAGTGCATTTATCTGGGCTTTCCAGTCCAGGTTTTCATCTAATACTACCCCAAGGTATTGTGCACTTTTTACCCTTTCAATTTCCGAGCACTCACATGCCATGTACCCTGAATTACAAAAGTGTAATTTTAGTTTGTGTGGGTGGGAGTCCTTGTCTCTTGTGCGGGAGAACAGTAAGTATTTGGACTTGTTCACGTTTATGGTGAGGGATTGAGAATTGAGCCATAGGCATATCTTATTCATGTCTTCATTTGCTCGAGTAAATACTTCCTGCCATGAGCTATGGTCGAACAAAAACGCTGCGTCATCAGCGAATAGGTACAATTTACCTCTAAGGGGTATTTTCGCAATATCATTGATGAAGACCCTAAACAGATCTGGCCCCAGCGTACTTCCTTGGATTACTCCAAAGTCAACCGGAAGTATGTCACTCTCAACCCCGTCAATACTCACTAACTGCTTTCTATCAGACAGATAGCTCTTGAACCAAGAGAGCTCCCTCCCCACTATGCCATGACGCTGTAACGCGCTTATCAATCTATCCCTGTCTATGGAATCGAAGCACTTAGCAAGGTCTATCAAAACCAAAATTCCATTACTCTTCTTATCCATTACTTCATAGAGATCTTTTGTAAGAGTGTAATGGGCCTCCTCGACTCCAACCCCAGGGGTAAAACCAAACTGTCTAGCACTGATCAGGGTATGGTTTTCCAGGTAAGAATTCAACTGGTGCTTAACCCATTTCTCTAAGAGCTTGGAGAGGATGCTGAGTAACGAAATTGGTCGAAAATTCGTCAGTCCAACCGTTGATCCACCCTTATGTAATGGAATGACCTTAGCTATCTTCCATATGTTGGGAAACGTTGAAAATTCCAGACTACTGTTGATTATATGGATAATTGGGTGTTTTATAAAATCAAAATAAGTTTCAATAATTTTATGGCATATACCATCAGTTCCTGGGGCCGATTTCCCATTCATTGCTTTGATTAGGCTCTTCAATTCAGCTTCTGTAATTGGCGATAATGTGAAATGGGCTTTGTGTTCAAGGCTCTCTTGTCTCAACATGTTCCTACTAACACTCAACTTAGGTATCTCCATAGCCAATTTCTTGCCCACATTTGAGAAAAAATCGTTAAAATCATTTGATACCTCTTTTTTTGCGTCTGAAGACGACAACAGGTTTACGGCTTGCTTCTTCCTTATTAGGGCTGATGTATGACTCTTTTTACTTTTACCCAATATGGAGTTGTTCAGAAGTTTCCACGTTTCTTTAGGGTTATTGTTCAACAGTCTGAATTTTTCAGCAAAATACTCCTCCTTACATAGTTTTATAATAGATTTCAGTTTATTTCGATGCTTCACGAGCCGTTGTTTAAGAGTTGAATTGAATGGTTGGCGTTTGAGTTGCTTTGCTAGCTTTTCCCTAGTACGTATTGATTTAACTATTCCTGCAGTTATCCAAGGCGTAAGTTTAGTCCTTCTTGAAGGAATATGAGTTGAGTAGGTCGCGGACCTGATGCACGACTGGATTCCCTCAACTAACAAATGGGCGGCTGCATTAACATCCGGTATTTTACAAATCGCATCCCAGTCATGCTCTTCAAACCCAAGTTTCAATTTCTTTCCATCAATGTTTAGCTTTTCCCTGATCTCATTGGTTGTCTTGTCTTCCAACGGTTGAATTTCCAACGTCATAGCTGTTGTATAGTGATCGGTTATTGCAGATTCAATAATACCTGCCTTACAATTTGTATGGTTGGTACGAGCAAATATGTGGTCAATACAGGACCTTGCATCTCCTTGAATTCTTGTAGCATCATTGATTAATGAAACGAAACCCGATTGTTCTAAGCATACAGTATAGTTGAGTACTTGACCATTAGCGTCCTCTAATAGATTTATATTCATGTCACCTATGAGTAAACATTGAGAGTTTGGGAATGGCTTGAAGTGAGCACAAATCTGTTCTACAAACTGCTCGATGTTGCCCTCTCTGCTCCGATATGTAGCTATTATTACAATATTCTCTCTGAGTGTACTAATGTTAATGAGCATACTTGTTGCCCCGTCAAGGTTTATCATTTTTATGGAAGTTTCGAAACATTGCCTTACATAAATTATGATACCATCGTTGCGATTCCGATGTTCAACAGTCGAATACACGGTGTAACCTTGTAATTCTTCTAATACCCCACAACCTTCCACCCAAGCTTCCGTTAGAATTACAATGTCAAATGCAAATAAATCTTTCCCTGCCCAACATAGAAATTCATCGAAATTCTTGTTATATCCTCGGATATTCATGTGCACAATAGAAAAAGTTTTATGACTATCTGTACTAGATTCTAAGGATTCACCGCTAGAACAATACTCACGCAATGAACCATAACTCTTACAATTAATTGGTACTGAATTATCAATTTCATTGAAAATCGGTAACGGACTTGTATTCATCATTTCTTATCAATGAAAGCTCTATGCACTCCAGCAACACTAAACTAACTTATTACTTGCTCTATTCTTCTCCTGGGGTTGTTCCAAACAGGTCCGCAAGCTTCATGTTCTTGTCCATCCTCTGTAGCATCTGTGGGCTTAGAATCCTGATCGGGCGTGATTGCTCGTCCTTCTTCATCAGAATATCTCCTTTCCTGGACCATACGTAGGCATAGTTATACTCCTTTGCAACCTGCTTTGCTAGCCAGAGCAAACGTTTGTTGTAAAGAGTCAAGCGGTCATTGAAATATAGCCTTTGTTCTTGCGGGTGATCCGGAAGAACAGCTGTTATCTGGATACCTTTCTTCAATCTATAGCTCGATAACACCTTTTTCTTGTTCTCCATAGATGCAAATTTAGCTACAATGAGCCTGCGATCTCCGCTGGGTGATTTTGGTTTGACTCTATACGCAAACTCAATATCACTTGTTTCCAATTTGCAGCCAAGACAACTTGCGACTTTAACTATGACAGACTTAGGATCCTCCCCAGGCGTTTCGGGAAAGCCTGTAAGTTCTATTTCCTTTTCTATCATTGCCTGGTCGAAGCGATTGACACGCGCAGTCAAATCGTCCACCTTTGCATTCAGCTCTCGGTTTTCTCGGATAAGGCGGTCGTTCGCTTTAGACAAATTTTTCACAGTGGTCTCTAACGCGGAAATTTTGTTCAGAACCTCATCGAGTTTATCTGAATTAAAGTTCAGCGACTTTTCCGTGTTTGTCCTGAGCGATTTCATACTTTGTAACACCCTGTCCATCTTTTTGTTCAGCTCAATCGCAGCCACCTCCTCGAACTCATCCCCATCACCACTCTCATTCTCCGAACCATCGCTCCTGTCATCCTCGTCTACATCCGCCTTTGAAGCACCCCTCGAATCATTGCCACCCTTCACGCATCGATCGCATCTCCATTTCATCTTCAGATCCGTTTTGAGCTTTTTATAATTATCGACAGATTTTAGCCTTGTGCATGCGGGATGATACGCTACCCCACATGCACAACACTTCACCGTCTTTTTTGGTGAGTGGAGTTCACGGGAACACTTACCACAATCCATGATAAGATTATAAGAATCCTCACTCGAGACGAAAGTGCAAGGCTCACGTCAGATACAGCCGATAAGGAACGGCGCGCGGCAGATAAAAAGCCAAGAGAGAGAGCAAAAACAACGCAAATGAGACGGTAAATATTACTAGTGATAGTAGATCACCAACAGTTCCGAACTCCACGGAGCCGAACGGGCAACTGACGGGCCCCCAGAATTCGCAGGTCGCGAACGCCGAATCTGTAACCTCCTGTAACCTCCTTCTTTCCGTAATTCGTAACAGCAAAAAAATAAGAAGAAAAAATAAAAATCTGTGGTTTTTTACAGTTTAATTCCAATTGTTTTGTTCAAAATCAGTTCATCAAAATCCAAATTAATTTATTCCAGCAATCGCATGAAGGACTTAGATCTGTAATCGCGTACAGTTTCTCACGATTTCAACTTGTTATGGTTTTGCTAATCGTAACACTATGATGGTAAATACGTAGGACATTCATATCACTTCCAAGATATTCGCTCTTTCGGATCCCTTCGGCGTCGCTTTCCTGATCGTTCGCGGGAGTGCAATGGGCACCTACACATCTTCAGGCGATATTCGATGATGTTGATTTTGATTGAGGGAAATCCTGTTGAGGGATAGTTTGGCCATTTGGTCCTTGCTTCTTGCATTATATGAATGTGAAACAGCTATGAGTCGGAAATTATTATTTTTGTACTAATTTCAGGCTGTGTATGTGACGGTTGAACGCTGTTTGATATAGATATCGAATCTAGGGCCAAAATTAGTCACAGGGATCGAAAACGTGTTTTGGTGCGCTAACTTCCGTAATTCAAGAACCGACCATTTTGTTTTTCCCTTTTTTGCGGTTTATTACCGAAATTCCCCTCACCATGCAATGTCATAATAACGAAGAAAAGTTAGGTATTTGACATCTTGGCATACAATACCTAACTGAAATATGACGACCAAAAAAAAACGCTGCAAATTATTACACAGCGGTTTATAATTTACATACATAGATGCCCCTTCTGCGTCGGTCACTGTTTTCTGTGGTCAATACCTACCCTCGAGCTCCCTCCAGGAAAGCCCTAAATCGCGCACAGGAACCGTTTCAGGAATTTCAGTTTCATAAAAATGCGAGGGATTCAATAATTAATTATTTGTTGTCATTCATGAATCATAAGGTAAAATTATAAACCGTTGTGTAAGAAACCGTCCCGTAATAATTTATATGTATAGATGCCCCTTATTCTGCGTAGATCAATTTTCGGTGGTCAATACCCACCCCCCTCGTGCTCCCACAAAGAAAGCCCTAAATCGAGTATTGGAGCCGGCCCGGGAATTACAGATTGATAAAAATGCGCGGGATTCATCAAGTCAATCGTTAATTATTTGTTGCTATTCATGAAGCATAAGGTAAATAATAAACCGTTGTGTAATAAACATTGTGTAAGAAACCGTTGTGTAATAAATCGTTGTGTGATAATTTATCTGTATAGATGCACCTTCGGTGTAGATAACTGTTTTCTGTGGTCAGTACCTACCGTTGTGCTCCAGTACTCGATTAAGGGCTTTCCTGGTGGAGGTCGAGGGTAGGTATTGGCCACAGAAAACTGATCTACGCAGAAGGGGCAACTATAAGGGTAAATTATTAGACAACGGTTTATTACGCAACGGTTTCTCACAAACTGTTTATTACACAACAACAACAAATAATTAATGATTGAATTATTGAATCCCGCGCATTTTTATCAATCTGTAATTCCCGGGCCGGCTCCAATACTCGTTTTTGGGGCTTTGCTTGTGGGAGCCGGAGGGTAGATACTGACCACAGAAAACTGATCTACGCAGAAGGGGCATCTACACATGTAAATTATTACACAACGGTTTATAAATTTACCTTACGCTTCATGAATGACAACAAATAATCAATTATTGAATCCCTCGCATTTTTATGAAACTGTAATTCCCGGAACGGTTCCTGTACGCGATTTAGGGCTTTCCTGGAGGGAGCACGAGGGTAGGTATTGACCACAGAAAACAGTGATCGACGCAGAAGGGGCATCTATACATGTAAATAATAAACCGTTGTGTAATAATTTGCAGCGTTTTCCCCTTGTTTGCAGTCAAAGATATACGTGACTTGACCTAAGATACTACATCAATAGTAAAATGGATGTGACGGGATACCGATGTTCGAAGTTCGGTGTCTGCGAAAGTGTTCAACTGCTGGTGATACGCGTGTGTTCATAATGATTGTTAAAAATGTGGTAGATTTATACGTGGTACCACAATTCGAAAACAACCATAAACTCAATGTTTTCCCAAGCAGGGAGGATATTGAATAGCAAGGTTTCGAAACAATACAGTGGCAATGAAATGGTCGTCAGAGGGGCTCCGAGTGGGATGAAATGGTCTTTACGAAATGCACCCGTCTTTATAAATATTGCCAAGGACCCCAACCACCACCTCTGCAGATGATGAGAACAGGTGATGTAATTATAGAAACGTCCGATCGCCAGCCAAGACGGCGAACCCCCACAAACACATCAGCCCCGTTTGCCGAAAACTGATTAGAGAAAACATCAAATTCAGTTAAACAAAAAAAAAGAGAAATTTATACTCGATATTGGTTGCTCCAATTTGGTGAGTAACGTGAACTGCCTCGAAGAGGCCGAATGTCCGATTTGGGCTCCGGTTTGGTACAGGGATGACGTCTTTCGGAGCGATAACTTGATCTGTAAATTTCAAGATGGCGGACCTTGTCGAGAAAAAAAATTCTTCTCTTGTTTTGCCCATCAATGGACGGCCCGACCAGGAATTTCTCCAAAATGCCACTTCTCGTGTAAGCTATCGATTTGTTTAATAATATTTAGTGATTTATTTCGTAAAATTTCATTGAAATAGGCAGAGTTATATTCGAAACAAGGAATGTAAGTAATTATGTCATGGCAAAACAGATGTTTTTTTTTGGGGTTTTTCGAGGTAGTTCTGGAATTTTATAGATGAAGGTCCTTACCTGTTGTAAATGCTGGAGTTTTTGATTCTGGGTGATCTGCACAGCGGTGTCGCGACGTACGGTAAAATTCGTGTTGAGTTGTCTGTTGTTGACGTTTTTCTTTTGATTGGTCGATTGAAGTTTGGAATTTTTTTTTTTTTTCAAAACTTGTTTTCAAAATTGGTGCTGAATATGTGGTTGTACTGGGAGTGGTAGGTGTTCCAAAGGGTTCCAGTGACGGACTGCGACCTGCCGTGTCCCGTGTGAGACTGCCTTCACGACAAAGGTGGCATTTGTGACTTGGAAATCGCTTGGCAGGTTTCCAGTATGAGTGAGTGTTTGGGTGTGAATCGTACGTGTGTGAGAGCAATATGGCCGCTACGGGTGAGGAAGATTTCAAAAGGGCTCCGCGGAGATGTGAGATCCCCGTTTTCGGAACCTCCCTGTGGGTCCGCAGGCCGCCGTTCCGCTCCCCGTGAGCCGCGCGTTGCCGTAACCCGACGTCAGACACCGATCAAGTGCCACATGTTGAAGGGTCCTTTAAAACACGGTTCGTGTTTTGTTAAGAAGGTCCGAACTTGGAGAAAAGTTCGTATGTTTGTATGCGTCATACGGACAGGTTTGTATGTTTTTCATAGGCTACGTCGCATCGCATCGCTGCTCCTCACCCGTCGTCTCCTACACAGTGGCAGCGGTACTATACCGCACTATGCGGCTCAGCATATAACACCAATTGCTAAATGCATTTCTGTACGCCAATACTGCTCGCAGGATCGTCGACCCTTTGGTGCGGTGGCTCTAACCAGTGCCACGGTGGGAGGAAACGCGAATCTAGCAGTTCAAAAGTCTGGAAATCTAGCTTTATTGAAAGCAATGATCTGAATGATTATTAGAGACCATCTGAAGGACTACTGAGTCGATTTTGATGTTTTGAAAGTATCCCTTCAACAGTGGACACCCATATTAATGATATGGACCTAAAGGTAGGAATGTATTTCACAGGAAAACCGAACTGGTTCCTTTTGAATAGAAGAGACTGATGGTATAATAATATTTCAGCATTAGTAAGGGTGTGATTTATCGGCCCGGCAAAATAGAGGTTACTCCCTACATAAAAGGCGGGCATAACAGCTTTTAATTCAAACACACGTCCAAAAAATACTTCGCACATCAAAAAAGGGAATCGCACGTCTAATTTGGGAGTCGCACGGCTAATTTGGGAGTCGCACGGCTAATAAGGTGATTCAACGTTCAAATTTGTTATTGCCCTTCCAGAAATTGATTATAACGGCAGAAGAAGGATTCTCACTTGAAATAGCTGTGCAAAACCCCTTTTTTGCTGTGCAAACCCCTTTTTTGCTGTGCCATCCCCTTTTCTGATGTGTGATTGAATAATACGCTGGTATTGATCACCTATTTAGCCGTGATTGGAGTCAATATTGACGTTTACTTTATGCTGGGAGTTTTACTTTTTCTGAAGTGAAGATAATCTTTTTAGATGGAGATTCGCAGAAGGGAAAATACCTTTTTTTGCCGTGCAGTTAAAGATATCCCCATTTTTTAGTAATCAAAAAATTTATTTGCGTATTAATCATCTTTTGTTCGCTAACATCAGTAAATAAATAAATAAATGTATACAAAAAATGAAATGAATACCTTCTATAATATATGGATATATGAATAATAAGTAAGGAGGTTTGAACGTTAGGAACCTACCTACCCCCCCCCCCCCCCCCTGCATACCTATCTGATTCAAGTAACCTTGCTACTGTCAGATCAACTACAGATGGAAGCTCCACTTCTGCCTCGGAATCGTCAATCTTCATTTGCGAGGGATTAGGGTAGCATAATTTTTTGCGTAACTTACTCTTTGGGAAGACGGGTATATCTTGGACCTCTCCGCAAGAGCTCCTTTACGTAAATTAATGTATTTTTCTTTTGTCAAACCCAGAGAAACAATAAGAGCAACTGCCTCTTCCGGGTTATAACACGGGGGTTGATTTGATTTTGTGATGTACACCTCAGTGCTCTCTTGATTTTTGTAGCTCTAGAAGGAGAGCTCAACAGTAATTTCAGCATCAAGGCTGCGTCTGTTTTCCCCTCTTGCCGAAGTTTTTGGGCTGCGGCAAACACGAGTTCCTCAAGAGATCGATCATTTATGAGGGACTGGGGTCTTTGCCTCTTGGTCAAAGGCCCTGCCTCCGAAAAATATTTTGATGGCCGTCCCATAGCAGAAGATGTCACGGCTACATTGCCATTTTTTTAAATTTGTATTTTGCCATTCAACCACGTTTCATGATCACAAAATAATCGACTCCAAGTGCTGTTGGATTGGGACCACTTCTTCCTCAGTACTTCGAGGAATCCATTATCCAGCAAATCGTTACAAAACAATGTCTTCGAAACATTCAGGAATGATCACGTTGCCACGACTACTCTCGAGGAGGGGAAAAAGACGAATTTTCTCCTCTGAAGGGGTTGGAAATGTAGGGACTTCCTTCGTTTCTTCGTCCTGACGGTTCTTTAACGCCTCCACCAAGAAACGGTGACCTGCGACAATTTTCGTCCCTGAAAAATTTCATAATTCTGTCACGCCCTTAGGGGAAACTTTGGGAACCAATTTTTTTGTGATCCCTTCAGAAAGGTCCCGAGAACACACAGCAATTTCCAGGTTCCATTAGGTTCTGTGGAAATGGTAGTCTATAAACGGACGGTAAAACAACTCTATGCAAAAAGGCGAAAAATAAACTATGCAAAAGGCGAAAAAGTAATGTGCGAAAATAATTGCTACATACCTCCCTCCAAGATTTCCATCGGAAAAATGTGTGAAAACGGAACCACAGCTTCTTCTCACTCGCATGAACTACAACTGAATGCACTACGATTCTCATCGGCTCTGGTTGTCAAATCGTCTTTGTTTACTCAGACGGTACAACGGAAACTTCCCGAGTTATTGTGTCTTTTTTTGAGCTCTCTAGAATCCCCTCTGATAGGAGAAAAGGTTTACTCCTTCCAAAAAAAGTCTTCATTTTTCGACTTCTGAACCGCTAGATTCGCGTTTCCTCCCACCGTTCGGTGGGGCGTGGAGGGATTCCAGGGGAAAGCGGTGCTCTAAAAGTGGACACATCCAAATTTATTGTCAATGTTGGTGACCAGACTGACCGAGATCCTGGACTAAAATGGATTCAGATGAAGTTCGTCGAACTTATAATCTTTATCGCCTCCAATCAGTGGCGTAGCCAGGGTTGTTGAATGGAGGAGGGTGGGGGGGGGGGGGGGTATCGGAAATAAAAGTGTAAGATTTGACTTTAGAAACAAAGCTGAATGTAAACTTAACAAAGCATTACATGTTACATTACATTTTAACATAAATTGATGAAATAAAACATTTATTTGGCAACATAAGGGGTATTCACGGTTGAGCTTGCCGAGTTAAACGTGCTAAGTAGAAAACTTCATCCTCAGAAAAATCATGAGGCACCCTTGCTCTCGTTAACGTTAACGTGTTATCACGAATCTCCGGGTGGTGGTGGTGGTATGATTCTATTGCTAGCAGTTAGCCATGGAGCACTTCGTTGGTGAATCTCCGGGTGAAATTAATGTAAAAAAACAACAACAACGTCCTCGGTATTTTGCTACCTTCCCGCCTAGGTTATAATATTTGACGTTTGTTTACATTTGTGAGTTTCTATTTACAAAAATGCCGAAGAAGAGCCAAAAACAAAACCAAGTTGACGAAATTGTTACAAAAACAATAGTTAATCTCATCAACTCCGAATTCATTGATGAGGAGGAGGAAATCTGGGAGGAAAGTCTCCAAGAACTTGAAGTTGTTTTCATGTCCAGGTACGGTGTTGATTTCAAACCAGGCTCAGCTGTTAAATCTCGTTCATGGGTCACCGACGTGCTCCCTAACATCGATGAAGACCGATTTAGACAAATAAAACTGTTTATCAGGAAAGAAATATAAAATACGGCACAGTACCTAACCCACCATTTTGAATCTTCGTCAGAAAACTGATAACACAGATAACATGGTGGCTGTCGACGTTTACCACACCTCGGACTCAAGCTAGGTTCACATGGAGACGCAATTCCGGACGGCAATCCGGCACGGCAACGCATTTGCCGGAATTTTTGCCGCAGAGGCGTTCACATGGCAGCGGAGTCATAACAAAATGCAATCGCAAAAAACAAACAATTGCTCGAACTCGAAACCGCAATATCAACCACATAAATGTCGAATTTCAATATGGCTGAACAACCAAACAAGAGAGGTGTGCGCAGTAACCTCCGCGCAGATCCGGCAACGCATCCGACAGCGGAAAATATCTGGAGATTTTGATATAGTATCCAAGGCACTGCGTTGAAATAATCCATTTTGCGTTGGCCAATAGCATTGCAGAACGCATAGCCGTGCCGGGCTACCGTCCGGAATTGCGTCTCATGTGAACCTAGCTTCAGTTAACTTAACACAAGTGATAACGCACTTTGATAACATCTTTGCGACCGATTTTCTCCACGTTTAACCAGTTTAACACATTTAACTCGTTAACACGTCGACAACGGCCCGACCATGAATACCCCTAATGTTAGCGAATTTAAAAAAAAATGAAGCTATTTCAGTGGGTCCAAAATTTTCAGAACATAGCTTTTTTTAAATTATTTTACAGGCAAATCGTTTTCAGAACATCCTGATTTCATCCCTAGATTTTACCAAAAATTTGTATGTCTATTTTATATATTTATGTGTCACTCCAGAAGATATATGACCTTGGGTGCATTATAAAAACACCAAATTTCGCCAAAATGTTCTTATTACCTTACCTGCCTCGCGCTCACGACAGCATGTAATTATTCGTAGATTCCAAAAATGCAATGTCCGTCCGCCGTATACCGTATCATGTATACAGGCTTCATTTTCAGTCTAAAAAATTCTTTCTTTCGCACACATGTTCCATTTGGGCCCTAGTTGTGTCCCGAAACTTTTCAGCCCGATCGAAATATACCCAGGGGTGCTATGTGGGAAAAATTGGTATAAAAATAGTTATTTTGGTTTATTCTGTGTTTTAGTTACATGAGCTTTTGAGGTACCGTTTTCCATGTTTTTTTTCGGACGAAAAGACCGAATATGAAGTCGATTTTGACCAAAGAGTGAAAAGTTGAGGTTCTAAGGAAGTTTCAGCCTTAAATTTACGTTGAATTTTGGTATAAAATCGTCTTTCTTCCGCGCAAAGTTTGGGTCCTAGTTGTGCTCCTAAGCTCGGCAGCCTGATCGGAATACACCCAGGGGTGTTGTGGGGGGGAAAAATGGGTCTAAAAATAGGGCTTTTCGAGGTATTTTTGAGGTTTTAGTGAACTAGGGCTTGTGAAATGTCGTTTTCCATGTTTTTTTAGGGTGAGGAGACCAAATATGAAGTTGATTTTGACCAAAAAGTGAAGGATTGAGATTCTTACAAAGTTTTAACTCTCAAAACTCAATATTTATGGGTCAAAAACCTGTGAAAATGGCTGTAGGAACCACCAGAAATTTGTAGAATAACACAGGAGGTAACTTAGTATTAACACAAACATCTACTCCCCGAGTCAAATCCCTAGTTTGATTCCCAGCCGCTATCGGTTTGTGGCGCTGCAGTTGTCCCTCGTATTTTGAAATCCCCCGCACGTTTCTCTCCTAGTTTTGAAATCCCATAGACGCTGCAGCCGCATTCCCCTCGTATTTTAAAATCCCCGCAATTTTCTCTCTTGTTTTTGAAATCCCATAGCCAGATAAAGATGTGGTAGTTACCAATGAAGACGTTGACCACAATAAAGTAAAAATGACTTTTGGAAGGTAGGTACTTGGTAGTAGTAATGCTTTTTGTGCTTTTATGAATTTGCTCCTTGTAAAGAAGAATAATGTCCTGAGGTAGATACGTTTAGGTATTGAAATTATGTATTTTTTGTTTAATCAATTATTATTTTCTTGCAACTCACTGGTACCTACCTACCAAAGAATTCTCATCTTGCTTACCGATCTGCTTATTTGACATCCTATCTCTTTATACTGTTAAGTTTCACTAGTCAGCTTCTCACTTTCTGGTAATTCTTTGAATGTTTATTGTTACCTATGTCGTTACTGCTACCAACTTTCTATTCCTATTCTATGCAGCTGAGGACGAATGCAGCGCCACAAACCGATAGCGGCTGTGAATCAAACTAGGGATTTGACTCTGAGAGTAGAAGTTTGTGTATTAACAGGTGAATCAAGTCAATTCCATGACAGTTTCAGTGATCGAAAATAATTTTTTCAGAAATAGCAACCTAATATTCGTCTTTAAAACCGTCAAATATATCTTTGTGGGTCTCTTCAGTGAAGTCCCAATCGTGCCTTATACATTCGAGAACAGTAAACCCATGTGACAAGGACTTTGCAGCGTTTTTAAGACATGGCTGAGTCACAGAGGAAGGAGGCATGTGTAATGCAATTGAATTATGAGCGCGAAGTAAGTAGTTAACGCCATAATATAACTGATCAGGATAACCATATAATAAAATTTTACTTGGACAGTTGAAATGAAATTTGCAAATCCGGAACCACAGCGATGGTGAAAAGTATCGTAAAATATGCGGTTGATCTTGGTAGAACCGAATTAACGGAAAACACCCCTCAACGGAAAAAGTGCCCACCTTCCCAACAAGACTGAAGACCAAGAAAGAGATGGGCAGGCCGATGAAATCGAACAATGGTGTTGTTGTGTTTCCCGTGAATAAAAACAGTACGAAAAACCCCGAAGAAATCAAGACCGATGTCCAAAAGGTGATTTTCCGTTCTCAGAGGGGATAAAAATCACCAGTGTGAGCCATCTGGGCGACAAAAGCATTCTAATTCATGCAACCGGTAAGTAAAATTTAAAAGCCCTCCTGGAACGTCCTAAATTCAAGGCTACTGGACTTGCGCAAGTAGGCCTCAGAAGAGACATCCTCGTCTTGCACTCGACGGTGTAACTTCATGTAGGACAACAGAAATAAAAGAAAGCTTCAAGAAAGACTCAATGAAATTTAATGAAGGAGTGGTTAATGAATAGATATGTTACGGGTAAAGCCCGCATATAAGGGTAGCATTAGCCAGATAAAGCCCATATCCAATACGGCTGGTTTGGTAACTAGCTGGTAACGCTAGCTTTATCCGGCTATTACTATCATTATCCAATTGCGGGCTTTACCCGTAACAGATACACAGTCTTCATGAACATTATTACTGTGTGGATCTAGCAATTCCGCCTTCAATTTGGTTAATAGGCATTACACGTATATCCTAACTGCGCTCACCGTTGTAGTATTTCACAAGAGAGAAGGGAGGGTTTTGTGAAATCTATTCGCGCTAACTCTACTACTCCATCGTTCAACAATAAATTAATCATTCACATATTATTATAGATATAATTTAATTTAGTCCTCGAGACGCATCTAACTTACTTTAGAGCTATGAATTCCTACGAACATCCGATCCAAATAAATAAACCTTTTAATTACTTTATAGGTCATCTCATTCCCGCCTCAGTTATATTAAATATAATTAAATGTGGTTATAGTATATTATTTGACTCGCCATTGTTAACCATTTTGGTTTGATATTTTCAATAATAAACCTTTGGAATAGAACATGAAAAAACATTTTAACCGCCCTCAAAATTTGATGGCTTACGTTTCAAGGTATGTAGAATCCGAAACTGCAATAAAAATATTTCTGTCTGTCCGCCGTACGCCGTACTGACCACTTTTCTTAGTTACCGTGAATAAAAATTGATGAAATTTTGGTTATAGGTTCCTTTCAGGGTCTAGTTGGTCCTCGAAGCTCGGCGTTACTGTTAGTCATCCCTAAGGGGTGAAAAATAGAGGTTGACATTTTCAGAACGCCGTACCTCGAAAACTTTCAATAGAAGGGTATGGTTTTTTTAACGTTTTCAAATAATTGATCTTGAACTAAAGAATGTTTTGAGACCACCCGGAGCATTGTACGACCAGCCGTTCGCTTGAACCGAAAAGCTTCGTCAACACGATCGTGAATCAAACGGTATAAATCCGGCCCAGATATCATCACTAGGGAGCACCTGATAATCAAGGATGGCTGTATGAAGTCGAGGTTGTTCTGCGATTTGTTGGTAAGTACTTTTGCAACTTGAACAACCGTTGAAGTATTATTGATGGGCAAATTACTACACAACGGTAAATTATTACAGAACCGTCCATTATACTATCTACGTAGAAGGGGCACCTATACAGGTAAATTATTACACAACGGTTTATTATTTGCCTTATGCTTCATGAATAACTACAAATAATTAATGATTGAATTATTGAATCCCGCGCATTTGAGGGAAACTTTAATTCTGGAGCCGGCTCCAGTACTCGATTTAGGGCTTTCCTGGTGGCAGCTCGAGGGTACTGACCACAGAAAGCAGTAATCTACGCTTTTCACTCCACATCAACAGTTTCCCTTCAGAACTTCATTATATTTGCGTTTCTTTTTGCCATTTTAGTTACTGTTTGTCATCGACAGCATTATTTTAGCAAAATTTAACTCGTGATTTAGGTAGGTACCTACCTAGTAACGAGTACGGGGTAAGGTACTAACCTACGGAGGGTCTAAGATGATAGCCATAATATGTATAGAATAGTAGGTACATATTAGAAGGGTTATCTATACGGAGAGCTGTGATCTGTAACAGAAGGGTATTCTGTACAAAATAATAAACCGTTGTGCAGGGATTTTTAGCGTTTTTATTCCATTTTCGGATTCTACATACCTTGAAATTGTTTTTACCATGCCCGATTCCAAAGGTTCCTTATTGAAAATAATTTTAAAAAAAGTGCAACTTGGACCAGTAAACTGAGTAAATGAATTAATGTTGTTCCACCAAAATGATTGGTTATCTACTCAGATTGCTTCAAAACCAGCTCAATCCAAAATTTAAGTTAAAATTTTTCGGCAACATGGAAATGATACAATGTCGGAAGTATGTTGAAAGTATATTTGTGGAGGAGACCATACCAGGGAACGAACCAACTTTTAATGAAAAATTAGAAAACTCATTCTGAAAGTTTGAAACTCGATTGTGTTTGGCTAGAGGTAAATGAAATATGGCCGATTATGCAATAAAACATTTATTGAAGTGCTCCACCAAATTTTAACACTATTATTATATTACTACTTGTTAAAAAATTCAAAAACTGAGCAAATCCCCAAAAACAGGGAAAGAACCAACAGTCACCTTTCATCCGATACTCAAAAAACCTGTTTGTTCTCGGATCAGTTCTTCATAACATCCCCGAACTCTGTATAACGCATGTAAAATCAAATCATCAATGTTCGCCGAGGTAGAGCTAGTGTTATCTTTTTTTTCCCAAAATGCAATTTGAACTTTTTTTGTGGCAATTATCATCATTTTTCGATTTGCAATTAAATAAACATCACAAAGTGCTGTGCTGATATAATACAGTTACTCGAGGGTTTATCTTTCAAGTTTGCTATCAGTTTCACAAGCAAAATTTTGAGGTCCGGCTGTAGTCAAATTTTTCTCAAAACTTCGGCATGAGTGATGAACCTACATACTGTAAGTGTTGTCGATCAATTATGTAGATTTGTAAATCCTTAAAAAATAAAAAATAAAAATAAAATGAACAAAAGGTTCCAACTATTTTATTTTTATTTTTTATTTTTTGAGGACTTACAAATCTACATTATTATTTTGGCAGTGTGAGATCGACAACACTTACAGTATGTAGGTTCATCACTCATGCCGAAGTTTTGAAAAAAAAAAAATTGACTGCAGCCGGACCTCAAAATTTCCGGAGGCTCATTATGTACGGATATTTTGCTTGTGAAACTGATAGCAAACTTGAAAGATAAACCAATGAGTAACTGTATTATATCAGCACAGCAGTTTGTGATGTTTATTTAATTGCAGATCGAAAAATAATAATAATTGCACCAGAAAACCCAATAATAAAAATCTAATAAAGCTCACCATTACAGGCGGGAAGGGGCAATTCAAATTCTACCGGTTTCATTCTGATAAGCTCCTTGGACGGTTGGTTTCCAATCACACTGGATAAAAAACTGCCATTGTATGACGAACGGTGATTCAACAGTCGGTGATGGGGGCCACCTGTTGGGGGGGTTCGGGTAGGGAACTGTGACATCGTTGGTTCTTTTCCTGCCCACCAAAACTTCCAAGCCTTGTAACTTCCGACTACGTTGGTTTTTCCGCTGTTTCTAGTTAGATACTAAAATAGGTACAGAGCTTCATTTTCTGAGTCCAACGATGTAAAAATCATGGTAAGTGGAAAAACGTCTGCCAGTTCGAGTATAGCTTCCTCACTTGAATCACATGAAGGTATAGAATAGTTGGGTAGGTTCATTTTGAAACGGGACCATCTGCGATCCAACCCACGTGAACCCTCAAGATTTCCGCTCTATACGACTATTTTTCTTGTAGTTAGAAACGTCACAAGGAAACAGTCAACATTTCATGTTCGCGCATGCGCAGACGAAAATTGCATTACGATTCCAATGAAATTCATATGGAACTATCAAAGTATTATTCCTGATCGATCCTCCAAGTTTGAACACATTTCAACGATATTTAGGGTAGTTATGGGCGTTTCGAATATTTCAAGTTCGCGCATGCGCAGACGAAAGTTACCGTACTTTTTCAATTATTTTGGTGCGGAATCATCTGTCACCCAACCCGCACCTACCCTCCAAATTCCAGCCCATTTCGACCATTATTTCGGGTAGGGACGAGCATTACAAGGAATTACCACAGACAGACAGACACGGAATCAAAAACGCTGCAAAGTCCTTGTCACATGGGTTTATTATTCTATTGGACATACCTACAGAAACATTTGCTGTTTATTTATTGTTTCTTTCATATAAAATAATTGAAATAGCTATTTCTGGTGGTTTCCACCAATTTTGGCCCCCAAAACACGAATTAGGTGCGCTCCTTTTTTTTTCAAATTATCTTTGATCATTGGTAGTGCCATTTAATCGTCTTGATCCACGTGTTGATACTTTTTCTAGTGTTATTCTACAAATTGATGGTGATTTCAGACGGTTTCCCAGGTTTTTGACTCATAAAAAATCAATTTTGGGAGCTGAACATCTGATACAACCTCAATTTTCCACTCTTCGGTCAAAATCGACTTCATATTCGGTCTTCTCGTCCCCAAAAACATGGAAAACGATACCTCAAAAGCTCATGTTACTAACATGTTACTAAAACACAAAAAGCACCTATTTGTATACACATTTTCACTCATAACTCCCCTGGGTATATTCCGATCGGGCTGAAAAGTTTCGGGACACAACTAGGGCCCAAATGGAGCATGTGTGCGAAAGAACGAATTTTTAGACCGAAAATGAAGCCTGTACACGTGATAAGGCGGACGGCGTACGGCGGACGGACATTGCATTTTTGGAATCTACGCACCTGAAACGGAAAAGAAAAAATTTTGAGGGGGTGATATAAAATTTTTTGCTGAGCGAATACATAGGTGTATTATTCACAGAATAATAAACCAAAATGTTCCTCGATGTCTGAAACGCAAAATGGTAGTGGAAATTTACATTTTGAAGGACATCATTTTTTTTACTCAATCACGAATGCAAGGCTACCTTCGGTATTAAGGAAGCAGAAAGTGACTTAGTTGGTTTTGGTTTATTATTCTGTGAATAATACACCTATGTATTCGCTCAGCAAAAAGTTTTTATAACACCCCCTCAAAAATTTTCCTTTTTCGTTTCAAGGTGCGTAGATTCCAAAAATGCAATGTCCGCCGTATCACGTATACCGGTTTCATTTTAGGTCTAAAAAAGTCGTTCTTTCGCACACATGCTCCATTTGGGCCCTAGTTGTGTCCCGAAACTTTGAAGCTCGATCGGAATATACCCAGGGGTGTTATGAGTGAAAATCTGTATAAAAATAGGTACTTTTTGTGTTTTAGTAACATGAGCTTTTGAGGCATCGTTATCCATGTTTTGGGGACGAGAAGATCGAATATGAAGTCCATTTTGACCAAAGAGTGGAAAATTGGGGTTCTACCAAATGTTCAGCTCCCAAAATTGATTTTTTTATGAGTCAAAAACCTGGCAAATCGTCGGAAATCACCATCAGTTTGTAGAATAACACTGGAAAAAGTGTCAACACGTGGATCAAGACGATTAAATGGCACTACTAATGATCAAAGATAATTTGAAAAAAAAGGAGCGTACCTAATTCGTGTTTTGGGGGCCAAAATCGGTGGTAACCATCGAAAACAGCTATTTCAAATATTGCACATGAAAGAAACAATAAAGGGACAGCCAACATTTCCTTAGGTATGTCCAATAGAATAGTTAAACTGTGTGAAAGGGCTTTGCAGCGTTTTTTCCGTAGACCGAACTTAACATAATAATAATATTAAATTTAAAAAACATTTAATTTGAAAAAATTAAATTAAAACGCTGCAAATCCCTGCACAACGGTTTAATTTGTACAGAATACCCTTCTGTGTAGATAACCCGTCTATATAATATAATAAGTACTATTCTATACATCTTATGTAGATCGTAGATCCTCCGTAGGTTAGTACCTAACCCCGTACTCGTTGCTAGGTACCTACCTTATTCACGAGTTAAATGTTGCTAAAATAATTCTGTCGATGACAAGCAGTAACTAAAACGGCAAAAAGAAACGCATATAATGAAGTTTTGAAGGAAAATTGTTGATGTGGAGTGAAATGGATGCCCCTTCTGCGTAGATCACTGTTTTCTGTGGTCACCACCTACCATCCTGGTCATGTACATATAATGAACCGTTGTGTAATAACTTGCCCATCAATAATACGTCAACGGTTATTCAAGTATGATCAACAAAATCCAGCCCCTTCTTGGTTGATGAACCGTTGTGTAATAATTTACCGTTGTGTAATAATTTACCCATCAATAATACTTCAAGATTTGTTCAAGTTTCAGAAGTACCTACTAACTAAATCCAATAGTCCGTCACTTATCCAATGAAATAATATCGCATAACAACCAACTCGACTTCATACAGCCATCCTTGATTATAATCAGGTGCTCCCTAGTGATGATATCCGGGCCGGATTTATACCCTTTGATTCACGATCGTGTTGACGAAGCTTTTTGGTGCTCACGAACGGCTGGACGTACAATGCTCCGGGTGGTCTCAAGAAATTGTTTAGCTCAAGACAAATTTAATATCGTAAAAAAAACCATTCCCTTCAATCGAAAGTTTTTGAGATACGGCGTTCTGAAAATTTCAACCCCTATTTTGAACCCCTTAGAGATGACTGACAGTAACGTCGAGCTTCGAGGACCAACTAGACCCCGAACGGAACCTATAACCCGAATTTCATCAATTTTGTTTGATGGTAACTAAGAAAAGTGGCCCGTACGGCGTACGGCGGACAGACAGAAATATTTTGGTTTATTATTTTCAATAATGAACCATTGGAATCGAGCATGAAAAAAAAAATGCTTACCCCCCCCCGTCCCCCCTCCCCCTCAAAATTTGATGGTTTACGTTTCAAGGTGTGTAGAATCCAAAACTGCAATAAAAATATTTCTGTCTGTCCGCCGTACACCGTACGGGCCACTTTTCTTAGTTACCATGATAGAAAATTTATGAAATTCGGGTTATAGGTTCCGTTCGGCGTCTAGTTGGTCCTCGAAGCTCGACGTTACTGTCAGTCATCTCTAAGGGGTTCAAAATAGGGGTTGCAATTTTCAGAACGCCGTATCTCAAAAACTTTCGATTGAAGGGTATGGTTTTTTTACGATATTAAATTTGTCTTGAGCTAAACAATTTTTTGAGACCACCCGGAGCATTGTACGTCCAGCCGTTCGTGAGCACCAAAAAGCTTCGTCAACACGATCGTGAATCAAACGGTATAAACCCGGCCCGGATATCATAACTAAGGAGCGATTATAATCAAGGAAGGCTGTATGAAGTCGAGTTGGTTGTTCTGTGATATTATTTCATTTGACAAGTGATGGACTATTGGATTTTGTTGGTAGATACTTGTGAAACTTGAACAAACGTTGAAGTATTAGGTATTGATGGGTAAATTATTAAACAATGGAAAATTATTACACACCGGCAAATTATTACACAACGGTGAATTATTACAAAACGGTAAATTATTACACAATGGAAAATTATTACACAACGGTAAATTATTACACAACGGCTCATCTACCCAGAAGGGGCTGGATTTTGTTGATAGGTACTTTTGCAACTTGAACAACCGTTGAAGTATTATTGATGGGCAAATTATTTCACAACGGTTCATTATTCTATCTCCGTAGAAGGGGAACCTATACTGGTAAATTATTACACAACGGTTTAGGTAGGTACCTAGTAACGAGTACGGGGTTAGGTACTAGCCTACGGAGGGTCCGCGATCTACATAATATGAGTAGAACAGTACATTATGTTATATAGAAGGGTTATCTATACGGAAGACGTGTGATCTGTAACAGGAGGGTATTCTGTACAAAATAATTAACCGTTGTGCAGGGATTTGCAGCATTTTATTGCAGTTTTGGATTCTACATACCTTGAAACGTAAATCATCAAATTTTGAGGGGGGTAAGAATTTTTTTTTTTTTCATGCTCGATTCCAGTGGTTCATTATTGAAAATAATAAATCAAAATGAAACCGTAATTCATAGCTCTTATTGAAACCTATATAATTGCCTGTTGCATTACGTGAGTCCGTGAAGATTAGTGGAGGTGGGGGGGGGGGGGGGAGATAACATGGATATAGGATACAGGAATAGTTATTATGATCCCGCCCATATCTCTAAATTGGTAGGCAAAGTTTAATTAATAAAAAGTTTAGTTTTATGCTTGTGATTCGTCTAGTGTTCAGTTATTTATCAATGGACATGGTGTACTGGTAAGGGAACTGTTGGTACCGGTATTTCGGAACGTATTATTTTGTCTCTGTGGGTAGGTACAGCTACAGGGAAGCGTGCAGACGCGTTCTCGCAAATTCAAAAGGTGGTCCACCCAGCAGCCACCGCTGACTGCTCCGTTTCGGTCGATTCGGCGGGAAACGACGAAGCAGCCGGCGACAGGGAGGTGTGACGTCACACGAACGTCGCGAACCGGATCCGGGGTGCGAAGACGGCGGGGAGGGTTTGCCGTCGCCATAGCAACCGCGCTACGCCGCCCCCTCTCGACCGTTGCGGCCGTCGTCGGTTGTTCCGGTTGTATTCAGTGTTCGGTGTGACGCAGTCCGAGTCGTGAGCGTTTTTCCAGTGACGTTTTTCCCGTGTCGTGGTTTCCACCGCGTGTTTGCGCGGATCGGCCATGGCGGAGACGGTCGCCCTCAAACGCAAAATAACTCTGTTCAACGGAGTCGCCATCATTGTCGGCTCGATTATCGGATCAGGGATTTTCGTCAGGTAATTATTACAAAAATGTATTCCAATTCATACAACATTACGCGTCACTAGGTTTAGGACAGAGGAGACTGCATCTTCAATAATGCATTATACCCAGGAGTATTTAAACACCATACACAGGCACATAAATGCATTATATAACGCAATTTATTACGAGTATAATGCACCGTAACTACCCCAAAAATCCTACCAAGTACACTAAAATCTCAAATTGTTCACTTATTAACGGTGACGTTGTGTCTACTATTTCCTAAAATATTTTGATCATTATTTTCATAACAAACAGAATCCAACTTGGAATTGCAATGTTACGTCACTTTAAGTTTTGAGTTTAGACTATCGACCTAATAATATTCTCGTCAAGTGGTCACAGTAAGAATGTAGTAGTTATTATTGATAGCTTGGTATATTTGTAGGTACATAATATAGACACTTGGTATATTTGTGTAGGTACTAAGTAAATTAATCAAAATTTATTAGAGACCCATTTATTAGAGAATTAAAAAAAAAAAAATTTGAAAAAAAAAAAAAAATACCAAGTAATGCAACTAAAACTAAACAACTAATAATATAAATACTATAATATAATATAATAGATAGGTAACGACAATTAATTTCATTAATAAATAACTAATAAACAAATTATTTTAAAACCCGCATTATATATTTTATATATTAGGTACTACCGTGACAGTTAGGTTTTTATTAAGCTTTTTTATGTTTTGCTTATGACCTCTTTCTTCTTTATATCATTCTGCCTTTGCTGTGTAGGTGGTGAAGCCACGACAGCCCCTATGAGAGATGCGAAAACAGCTAACTATGGGCTTTACGACTTGAAATGTTGAGGGTATGAGCATCAGAATCCGCTCAAAAGCTTATGGGTTCACGACAGGGGTAGGAACTGCCGCCGCCGAGCACACAGAGCGGAAGTAAAATATCGAGAGGGCACTCGTATGGCGCCGCTAAACAAAAAAATGCCAATTCGAGTAGGCAGTACAGCTTCCTCACTTGAATCGCATGAACGTATAGAATAGTTGGGTAGGTTCATTTTGACACGGAACGATCTGCGATCCAATCCGCGTGTACCCTCAAAATGTCAGCTCTCTACGACTGTTTTTCGCATAGAAACGTTACAAGGAAATGGCCAACATTTCACCTTTGCGCATGCGCAGACGAAAGTTGCAGTAAATTTTCAGTGATATTGGCATGGGACCATCTGTGACCCAACCCGCACCTACCCTCCGAATTTCAGCCTATTTCGACCATTATTTCGGGTAGTTATGGGCGTTACGAGGAATTGACCACAGACAGACAGACACGGAACCAAAAGTTTTCCTCGATGTCTGAAACGCAAAATGGCAGTGGAAATTTTCATTTTGGAGGACAAATTTTTTTTACTCAATCACGAATGCAAGGCTTCCCTACCTTCGTTAGTGAGGGAGCAAAATCTCCTAATTTTGGATTTTACGATTTGTTGTTGAAAGAATGAACCCTTTGTACTCATCAGAAATATCACTTAGGGTATTCGGCGGCACCATGAGCTTCCAGTTGGAAGAATACGTGTTTGTTATTGAAACTTATCTAGATTTTGTGTAATTTTGATAACAAAATGTTTGTGTCAAGTTATTGCCGAACGTGAGTGAGCCTCTTGGAGTCGAGCAATATTTGCGGGTGGAAATATACGTAGGATGTCTCAGCTAATGATCCATCCCTCCCTTCCTTTAATTTTGTAACAATCCATTTCAGGCAAAACTTCCAGAGTTTAACTCCTCTTATTTTTGGGCGTAGAATTTTAGTATCTCATTTTTGCGCAAGTGCGCATGGACAAAACTTGCGCAATGCACACCAGCTTCGTTTTTTCACAGGAGTATTACGTAGTCTATTTTTTATTGCAGATTCGAATTCGACGTAAAATTTTATGAAAAATTACCCATTACTCGAATTATTGATTGCGCAAAAACGTGCGCAAATACGCTCAAAATTTTGGCTGTACGCAAAAATCGAGTTTCGTGGGTGCCGCAATCTACCAAGTACGGTACATGATGTTTTTTCGCTGAATAACGTGATGGTGTTCATTTTTCGATTTGCGCAATTCACAACATTAGCTTCAAGTTTTTAGATTTCCGTGTATATTAAGGATAATAAGGGGAGAGGTCGGGTCTTAGACGTGCCATGTGTAAATAAATAATGATGTCATAAACGTACTAGTTTATTGTAATATCTCAATTATTATCTTTTAGCTTTGCACACAATTCGAATGATATAATATTGTGTTTGTTTAGTTTGATAAGCAGCGACCTTTCCTTACCCGTGTTATCGATTCAAGATATTCTCTTTCAAATATAATCAAGTAATTCGTAAGGGTTGCCTAAAACTAGGAGGCAGTTGATCTTATCATCAAACAATTATCTCAGTAGTAAAAAGCTGAACTCTTTATCTCAATAATTGTCAACAAGTTACCAACATTCTCGTATGGGAGCCATTACTTAAGAAAATTGTTCAATGGGAAATTATCGTGTATGATAAAAATCAAAATTTTTCGGTCTTTGTTTCGTTCTTTGGAATAAAATTAACACTATTAAAGCGAAGAAAAAAATATTAAACTGTTCTGGAGTGGAGAAGACGGCCTGAAATCTCAGCCGTTTGAATAAAAGGCGGCATTCCGAAGCCTCTGCAGAAACCCTTTTCCATGTCACAAGAAAAGAACTGAACCCCAAGCGAGTGCGCTGTGATCGCGATGAAATTTTAAAAAAGTCTGCCAATTCGAGTAGGCAGTACAGCTTCCTCACTTGAATCACATGACGTATAGAATAGTTGGGTGGTTTCATTTTGATACGGGACCATCTGCGATACAACCCACTTGTATCCTCAAAATTTCAGCTTTCTACGACTATTTTTCGCGCAGTTAGAAGCGTTATAAGATAACGGGCAACATTTCATGTTCTCGCATGCGCAGGCGAATGAAATTCTTATGGAACCATCAAAGAATTATTCTTGATCGACCCTCCAAATCTGAGCTCATTTCAACGATATTTAAAGTAGTTACATTTCAAGTATTTCACGTTTGCGCATGCGCAGACGAAACGATTTCCATGATTTTGAAACGGGACCATTAGCGATCCAACCAGCGTGTACCCTCAAGATTTCAGCTCTGTACGACTGTTTTTCGCGTAGTTAGAAGCGTTACAAGGGAAATGGTCAACATTTCATGTTCGCGCATGCGCAGACGAAAGTTACGGTGCGATTCCAATGAAATTCATTTGGGGCTATCAAAATATTATTCCTGATCGAATCTCTAAGTTTGAACTCATTTCAACGATATTTAGGGTAGTTATGAGCTTTTCAAGTACTTTACGTTTGCGCATGCGCAGCCGAAAGTTACCGTAATTTTTCAATGATTTTGATATGGGACCGTCTGTGTCCCAACCCGCACCTACCCTCCAAATTCCAGCCTATTTCGACCATTATTTCGGGTAGTTATGGGCGTTACAAGGAATTACCACAGACAGACAGACAGACAGACACGGAACCAAAAATGTTCCTCGATGTCTGAAACGCAAAATGGGAGTGGAAATTTTCATTTTGGAAGACATCTTTTTTTTAAACTCATTCACGAATCCAAGGCTTCCCTACCTTCAGTAGTGAGGAAGCAAAATTTGAAAATACGAATTGTGAACCAAAACGCGTCGTGGTTCCAGACGATGGAGGATGGTCGGCGGACACAGAAACGGACTGAAGTAACAAAACCGAAAAATAAGATTATTACAACTCCGACACTTTTCGGCCTTTGTTTTGCGTGCTGTTCGGTTGGCCTCACTGTACGGGTTGTCCATTTTGCTTGTCACTTTCCCGCCGTAGAACAAATCTCAATATTTCAGTACATTAAAATGATAGATACACTGTTTTCATCCTACGGCTTCATTATTGTTTCTTTTAAACCATCAGCTTTCAGAAGAGAGAAAAATAATAAAATACTGATGAAATGTAGGTTTTTGTTTGATACGTCCGTCAAGAATGCAGCTAACAAGCTTAATCATAAATGTTTGGATTATATAATATTTTATCGAGTTGTAGATCAGTTAAGGAGCGACGATCCTTAGATGGTGGCTTTATCAGATTAGATAATTGCAATTAGCGACAACTGGCACAATTGACTGTAGTACCAGACAAAAAGGAAGAAAATACAACGACTAAGATCAGTTTGACAAACTATTGCTTCCCAGACAGAATCGTTTAGATTCCAAAAGTAGTCAAGGTCCGTACACTTTATCTATTTACAAGAAAAATTATCTATTAAAATTAAGTCCAAATTGTGCAAAACAAAATTCAGGTACTTGGGTATTTTTAATTTATGATTTTTTGCATTAATTTTAAACGTTATGTGAAGAATTCGGGTTGTTAAAAACTCTGAAGGTAGTGGAGTGTGAATCAGTTCTATTGTGGATATGGTGGTACAAATAATGCAAATGAACGTTCTTATTTATGGGTTCTAGCTTACCTACCATATATTCGAAACGACTCTAATTTGCCTACTGGAAGGAAGGTAGGTACTTTAAACATCGGTATTACGAGAACCCCATCAGCGGTAGTCAGTCAAGGTGACACAAAGGTGATTTATCGCTGCTGCGATAGAATCGCGCACGATGGAAAAACTCTGCAAATCATTACACAACGGTTTATTATTTACCTGTATAGATGCCCCTTCTGCGTAGATCTGTGTTTTCTGTGGTCAGTACCCTCGAGCTCCCCCCAGGAAAGCTGTAAATCGAGTACTAGAGCCGGCTCCCGAATTAAAATTTCATAAAAATGCGCGGGATTCAATAATTCAATCACTAATTATTTGCAGTTATTCATGAAGCATAAGGTAAATGATAAACCGCTGTGTAATAATTTACTAGTCTAGATGCACCTGCTGCGTAGATAGTACTTATTATAAACCGTTGTGTAATAATTCACCGTTGTGTAATAATTTACCTAATAATACTTCAACGTTTGTTCAAGTTGCAAAAGTACCTATAAAAAAAATTCAAAAGATCCATCATTTTCCAAAAAATGAAATAACAGAACAGCCATCCTTGATTATAATCAGGTCCTCCCTAGCGATGATATCTGGGCCGGATTTATACCGTTTGATTCACGATCATGTTGACGAGGCTTTTCGGTGCAAACGAACGGCTGGACGTACAATGCTCCGGGAGGTCTCAAAAATTCTTTAGTTCAAGATCAATTTAAAAACGTTTAAAAAAAAATCCCTTCTATTGAAAGATATCGAGAAACGGCGTTCTGAAAATTTCAACCCCTATTTTTCACCCCTTAGAGATGACTGGCAGTAACGTCGAGCTTCGAGGACCAACTAGACCCCAAACGGGACCTATAAACCGAATTTCGTCAATTTTGGCTCATGGTAACTAAGAAAAGTGCTAAGTACGGCGTACGGCGGACGGAAAGAAATTTTTGTTTATTATTTTCAATACCTAATGAACCTTTGGAATCGAGCATGAAAAAAAAAAAAATGTTAACCCCCCCTCAAAATTTAATGGTTTACGTTTCAAGGTATGTATATCCCGAAAATGCAATAAAAAAATTCTGTCTGTCCGTCTACGCCGTACTTAGCACTTTTCTTAGTTACCATGAACCAAAATTGACGAAATTTGATTTATAGGTTTCGTTCGTGGTCTAGCTGGTCCTCGAAGCTCAGCGTTACTGTCAGTCGTCTCTAGGGGGTTCAAAATAGGGGTTAAAAATTTCAGGACGTCTATACCTTTTTTTACGTGAATCTTTTTACGGTTTTAAATAGTTCCTGAACTTACGAGTTTTTTAAGACCACCCGGAGCATTGTACGTCCCTCCGTTCCTTGACAGTAAGGCCCCCAATTTTGCAACGACTGGCTTGGTCAACAGGAGGGTGAATGAAATTATATACATTCAGCCCAAATATCATCGCTAGAGAGGACCTGATCATAATCAAGGATGGCTGTATGTTGAGTTGGTTGTTCTGTGATAGTGTTCCTTTTGAAAAATGAAGGCTATTTTGGATTTTGTTTATAGGTACTTTTGCAACTTGAACAAACGGTGAAGTATCATTGATGGGTAAAGTATTAGACAATGTTAAATTATTACACAACGGTAAATTATTACACATCGGTAAATTATTACACAAACGTTCATTATACCATCTAAGTAGTAGGGGCTGGATTTTGTCGATAGGTGCTTTTGCAACTTGACCAATCGTTGAAGTATTATTGATGGGCATATTGATACACAACGGTAAATTATTACGCAACGGTTCATTATAGTATCTACGTAGAAGGGGCATCTATGCAGGTAAATTATTACAAAAAGGATTATTATTTGCCTTATGCTTCATGAATAACTACAAATAATTAATGACTGGATTATTTAATCCCACGAATATGTACGAAACGTTAATTCCGGGGCCGGCTCCAGTACTCGATTTAGGGCTTTCCTGGGGGGAGCTCGACGGTATAAACGCAGAAAACAGTGATCTGCGCAGAAGGGGTATCTATACGGGTAAATAATAAACATTTTTGTAATAATTTGCAGCGGTTTTTATTGCATTTTCGGGATCTACGTACCTTGAAACGTAAACTATAAAATTTTGAGGGGATATCAGAAAAAAAATTTTTCATGCTCGATTCCAAAGGTTCATTATTGAAAATAATAAACCAAAAACGCTGCAAAGTCCTTGTCACATGGGTTTATTATTCTATTGGACATACCTACAGAGATGTTGGTTGTTTATTTATTGTTTCTTTCATATAAAATAATTGAAATAGCTATTTCTGATGGTTTCCACCAATTTTGGCCCCTAAAACACAAATTAGGTGCGCTCCTTTTTTATTTTATTTTTTTCTAATTATCTTTGACCACTGGTAGTGCCACTTAATCATCTTGATCCACGTGTTGACACTTTTAGCGAATTTTCGAAGAAAAGGAAGCTATTGTTCTCGTTCCAAAATTTTTAAAACTCGAATTTCCGAAAGATTTTTATACCAAAATCCGTTTCAGACCATCCTGAATTCCCTGCCGAAAGACACCAAAAATTATATGTATATATATATATATAAGATATATTAGGTGTTTCCAGAAATGACTTTTTAAAAAAAGTTATTTTATTCTTGCACACAAAGTAAAGATAGACAACATGAACCTAACGGTCTGAAGCGCAAACACCAACTACCTTGCCGCGCAGGGCTGGCTCCTTATAAAACCTTTGGATGCTGATGTCAGCTGAAATGGTTATCTCGGCAGTCGCAAGCTGATGCACGTAAGGGAGCTGTACATAAGTACTCCCCCCCAAGATTGAATTTGGGGAAGACGCTATTTACAGTCGGTTAGCTAGGAAGAGTATTATGAAACCTGATTAATAGTACAACAATGATAGTACAACAATTAATAGTACGATAAGTACAATACAATAAGATCGGACAATGTAGGTAGATACAGTGAGAACCCTATAGTGGAAATAATATAATACAATAAAATAATACAACAATACAACAGAATAGTACAACATAATAATACTACAGAGAATAACAGAACACTAGTAGCCTAAAAGTGGTAGCTAGGCGTCAATTGGGCTTTATATTACTACTTCGTTTACTCATTACAGCGAATGGGCATCGTTCCTCTTTTATATTCGGCGTAAGCTGTGACTATATAAAATGTGATTGCAATGATTATCAGGTAAAGTACGACGGTCCAGATGCTTGGCGTTAGATACTGCAGAACTAATTGTTTGGTTGTGAGAACGGGAACTGAAGGGGACACAAGGTGTCTGAGGCTTTTTAGTTTTACTTCTGCTGAGGGTTTTCGGTTAGAATCCCAGGGCAATTTAACGAATTTCACAAGTGACGGGGTATTTACCGTTCGGGTCGACGGGGTAGTCAAAGTTTGGTTTCGATATTCAATCGTACTATTTCCTGGTGAGACCAGGAAGATGCCTTGGATTTTTCTGAATTCGATATTTCCGTTATTTATAATTTTTATTTTATCTTCATAAGGGAAAAGGAATATGTATCGCTTGGCTTCGTCAAGAAATTCTATGTGATTCTGTTGCATTGTAAGTTGGATTAGGTCGCAGTTTCCGTTTATTCCTTTCAAGAGAATATCTGATTCGCACCCGTGTTCGTTAGACAGTTGCAGGTTGTTGGGGCAAAAGTAATAGTTTTGACCAGGTTCGCAGGGGTCGTTTGAAAAGATCAGGTCGGAGTTTGTCTTCGATTTTAGAACATACTTGGTTGATGGGGAAATGGTCGCGTAGACGTCTTCTACTAAGGTCGGTAAGGATTGAAGAAAGATTAAGTCGTGATCTTCGGTATATACTATGGGGACATCGAGGAAATAGACTATTTCCTCAGAGCTTATGAAGCATTTGACTTTGATATGGTTTTGAATTTCCCAGAGTGATTCTCCTTCGAAATCGGGTAAGCGGTTATTATAAAATGGGGCGAGATTTCTAAGGGTCGCTTGTAGGAGCTGAGGTTTTATAATGCTAGGGTGGAGTTTCCTCAATTTGCAAAACGTTATGGAATTTTCTATATCCTGGGTAATGTCCAAGATGAGTTGTAGTAACAACTGGTTATGCTCGAGGGCATTTTCGATTTGCTTCACGTGAGTAGTGAAAGAGCTTAGTTCCTTCAGGCTATTAATTTCGGAGACTAGGATGTCGTGGTTGTAATTAATATTGTCGATGGTGGAATTTAGATCGTTGATTAATTGGTTATTTATGGAATAGTGGTGGTTGATTTGTTGTGCAAATATTTCCTGGTTATTTTGGAGATGTTGAATAATTCGGTTGTACTTCTCCTCGTCGTTAGCGTCGAGGTTTCCAGTTACAAATTTTACAACAGAGCCTAATCCGTTAAGTAGACCTCGTTTTTGGCGACGGGGTAAAATAGATTCAAAAATTCGTTCCTCGGCTGACTTTAACATATGTTCAATTACTTGCGTCCGTGGGTGGATTATTTTCTGCACTTCCCTATCGGTTTCAGTGATTCTTAGGATTTCGTCGTAGTGAGCACGGATAGCGTTTATTTGGTCGAGGACTCCTTCCAACTTGTAATAGTGGGTTATGGTGTGGTAATAATGGATTCTTCTAGCGGGACCTAGACGTACGGGTAGTAGTCCTAGATTTAGCGTGACGTCTTCCATTTCCAGTCCGTCAGTGATCAGTAGTTGGCAGGCCGACACCAGTATCCTGAAATTGTTTAATGAGGTTAGGTGTGTCAGTCAGTCGTGTCACTCGTTGGGATTATTGTTACTCCAGAGTTTGGTTTAAAATTTCAACGCATATGTTGTGTCTTAGTGAGGGAATGTCGGGGATGTCAGTATCTATTGCCTCTTGTTTGGCGGTTTTGTTCGCAAATTGCATGACGAATACTCCGCATTCATGAGTTCCCGGTTGTTGAGGGATGTTTCGGTTTTGTTCTATTTTCCACGTTGAAAAATCTATGGCAGATCCCTTTTTGGCGTGGTGCTCATGCGAGAGGTAATTTCGAATGCTGGTGAGGCATTTGGAACCGTCTAGGTTGAGGGAGTCCAGATAGGTAATTTCTTTAATTTTGGGGCGGACCACGATCAGTCTCCAGTGGCTTAGGTCGAAAATTGGGATTAAGACTATGTCTTTGTCGAAAATATCAGTCTTTTTACTGTAGTTCTTGACTGCTTCGTAGCCTCGGTTAGCGAAAGAAACGTATAAAAAGGTATTGAAACAGAAGATAGAGGGGCCAATTTTAGTGTTATTTCTCTCTTGTATGAGTTCAAAATAGAAGTTTATAATGTTGTCGTTTACCCAATTTGAACCTTTAAGGCTGATTAAGTCTCCTCGGGTGATGTTGAGGTTAAACTTCTTGACAAGGACTTCCAGTTTGTTGGCACTTTCGTCCCAAGCATTGGTGACGTTAGGAGTGAACTTTTTGGGTCGTCTTACGTTGGAGAGGTGGATTTTGGCGACTGTGTTGTGATGCCTGGGTTCAATTTCGGCTATCTTTAGGTCTGAGTTAATTTTCACTATCGTCTCTTTGTTGCATAGGGGTTTAGTTTTGGATTGTTTTTGGACGGTGTTTACAAAAACTTCTTCCGGTATTGGTGGGAGTTCTTCCCTTTTTAAGTTTTGCTTATCCATGTTTTTCTGTTTGGCGGTCTCCAGTTGTTCTCGCGTTTGTGAGTATAGGTGTGACATGCGTTCTTTGTGTCTCTCAAGGTAGTTATTCACGAGCGTTTGGTCTGTGTGGAGGTCAAGTAGAGTGTTTTGACGGATGTGGCCGTAAAGGACTTCGAAAGGTGTGTATTTCCCGAGTGCGGAATGGATGGAATTGTTATACGCTAACAGTGCGTGAATTACTTTGGTACGGATACTCTCCTTTTTGTACTCTGTCCGCTCGCCTAGAAGGCGAATGTGTTCCAGCAGGGTTCCATGAAATCGTTCGACGATTCCCTGCGATTCTGGATGTTGGGAGGACACGTAGTGGAGGTTAATTCCGTGTAACAAGGCGAATTCTCTAATCACTGAGGATTGAAATTCCGGGGCATTGTCAAGGGAGATTGTTTTAGGAATGCCGTGATGTGTACAATGGTTTAGGAGGGCGTCCATTATGTCGAGTGAGTTTGAAGATTTTAGAGGATAGGCTTGCGCAAATTTAGAAAACTGGTCTACGACGGTCAAAAATTTTGTTTTATCAAAAGTAACTGTGTCAATAAAAAGGGTTTCTAAGGGTTTAGATGCTGTAGGGGTTACGTTATATTTTAGTCTGAGTGGGGCACGGTCGTACTTGGCACGTACGCACACTTCGCAGTTGTTGATGTACCTTTGTATGCACTGTCGCATATCGGGCCAGTAGTAAGTCCGTATGAGATGTTTGTGTGTTTCGTCGATACCGCGGTGGTTTGTCAGGCCTTCGTGGTATGTACGTATAATGTCCGTTTGTTGCTCTGTTTCAAATACGTCAGTGAGGAGGGATGTGTATTTAGCGAGGCTGAGTTGACTGTTGGTGAAAACTTTCATGAGGACGCGAGTGAACGTCTCGTAGAGGTCGTCTTCGAAGTAAATGCCGTATTTAATTTTAGGCATAAGGTTTTCCTTAATGAATTTGATTATGTCTTGTTCGGGTTGCGTCTTTGAAATTTGTACAGTGATCCTCTTTCGATTATCGAAAAGTTTTTTGATGCTGACTGGATTTGCGACGGGAAGGTTGGCTGATTTGACGATAATTTGATGTCTAAGTTTATTTACCGGACTATCTCTTATAGGTATGGTTGTTGACGTGTTACCTATTGCATTCGAGTGAATAGTTTGATCTTGGTCGGAACCACTTTCGGAAGGATTGACTGCCACTGAATTTGAACCTAAGAGAGGGAGCCGATTGACTATTTCTATTTCGTCGGAAGTGAGTTCTGAAAAGAAATCTTCCACGGCGAAGTCGGGGTCATCAGGACAGGACCTTTCGTCTTCGGAAAGGTTTAATAGTTCTATCCTGGACAGGGCGTCTGCGTTGGAGTTCGCTGAGCCTTTCTTGTATAGGATTTCAAAGTCGTAGGCTGCTAGACGGGTTTTCCATTTAAATAATTTTGAGCTAGGTTCCTTGATGGAGTGAAGCCATTGCAGTGGTTGGTGGTCACTAAACACTTTGAATCGCCGTCCGAATAGGTAAGGTCGAAAATGATGGATTCCCCAAACTACGGCTAGTAGTTCGCGTTCTATTGTGGACAGTCGTCTCTCTGTGTCATTTAGTGTACGGCTAGCGTACGCAATAGGTAGGTCTTGTCCGTCGGTTACTTGGGATAGTACGGCTCCGATAGCTACGTTAGAGGCATCGGTGGTTAGTCGGAATTCTTTGTTGAAGTCAGGGTATTTGAGTATAGGTTCGTTAGTCAGTAGTTGCTTGCATCGTTCGAAACAGGCAATGTAGTCAGGGTCTGTAATGTCAATCTTGTAACCTTTTTTCAGGCAGCGCGTCATTGGTTTGGTGATTCCCGCAAAGTCGGAAATGAATCTACGGTAATAGCCCAATAGTCCAAGGAAGGATTTGATCTGGGTGCACGTTTTAGGAATAGGAAATTTGAGGATGCAATCGATTTTTTCTGGGTTGGGCTTAACGCCTTGGTCAGTAATCATGTGCCCAAGGTACGCAACTTCCTTTCTAAAGAAATCGCATTTAGCCAGTTGGACCTTCAGATTGGCGTTCCTGAGGCGCTTGAAGACTTCGTGGAGGTGTCTAATATGCTCTTCGAGGGACACACTAAACACAATCACGTCGTCCATATAAACGCACGAGTAATGGCCAGCGGAACGCATGACGTTGTCCATTAATCTCTGAAAGGTACTGGGGGCATTGCGGAGTCCAAACGGCATGCGTTTGAACTCTAAATGATATGAAGGCGTGCTGAAGGCTGTTTTAGTTTGGGAGCTTTCTTCCATGGGTATCTGGTGGAAACCCGCTCGGAGGTCGATTACGGAAAAGTACTGGCTTCTGCCTAATTTATCCAAGAGTTCAGATATTTGAGGCAGTGGGTATTTGTCGGGGATAGTGACTTCGTTTAGCGCGCGGTAGTCTACGACTAAACGACAACGAGGTGGAGCGTCAGGTGGGCTTCCTGGGATTGGTTTTTTGGGTACGAGGAAGATTGGAGCGTTGTAAGGGCTGGTGGAATGAGTCACGATTCCTTGGTCTAACATTTCTTGGACTTGACGGTCAACTTCCTTGCGATAGACCTCGGGAAATCGGTAGTTCCTGGTGTAAATGGGCATTTCGTGTTGGGTTAGGATGCGGTGTTGAATTGCGGTTGTGTAAGTTAGTGGCTGGTGTTCGTAACTGAAAATGTCGGGGAATTTTTTTACCAGGTTGGAGATGGCACTCTTTTCGGCTTCGTTCATGTGGTTGATTTTGAGATCTTGAAGGTTAAATTTGAAAGTTTCGTCCCAGAAATGATGTAAGTCTTGCGTGACGTCCGTGTGTTTTGCCGGTGGGATTGCTTCTACTTTGAAAGGGGCAATTTGAGAGAATTTAGCAATTTTTTGTTCGGGGTTGGAAATGGTTACGGTTGTCTCGAAATTTTCGACCTTGACGAGGCTTTCGGGAATTTCCATTTTGCCGATTTTGGTGTAGGGTACTAATGCTTCTCCCTTTTCGACGTTAACCCGAACTTTGATCTTTTGGATCGTTCGTGCGTCTATTAAGTGGAGGTCGGCACATTCGGACCCGAGATATTGCAATTTTATTGCCCCGTGTCGGGTTGTGATTAAGTTTTTTACGAAGTCGAGGGAACAGGATAATTTTTTTATTATGTCTAGGCCAATCAGGCAGTCAAATTTGGAGTGGAAGTCAAAGATCCTGAACTGGTGATTCAGATGTTTTCGCCCGAACAAGGGTCCAAGGGGTACCATGGTCGTGAAGCGACCGTCTGTACACCCGTGTGCAGTTCTGACAGTAAAGGGGTTCGATCTGATTTTATCTGGGAAGAAATGTTCTGCAATGGAAGAGTTAATATAAGATTTTGTGGAGCCGGTGTCAATTAGGAAGCGGAGCTTGGATTGGGGACAGGTAATGTAGGGTAGTTCGAGGATCGTTTTCTTCTCTAGGTTCATTAGGACGTATTCGGGGATTTGAGGCTTGTCTCCTCTAAAAAACAAGGTTCCTCTTGATTTTCCAAGTTTGGTTCGTCGGAAAGGTTTTCTTCCTGAACGTCCTCTCCTTGGGGATACTCTTCATTCTGATGGTAGTTTTGGGGATCATTGGGATTTTCGTAATAGACATAGGAGCCTTGCGCTCCTTCTTCCGACATTTGATGGTAGTTGGGGGACGTTTGCCAGCTCATGCGCGACTGATTGCCTGGGTTCCTCTGGAGGTTTTGGTTCGGATGGAGATTCGAACGCCAGGGTTGCCAGGGTTGTTGATTTTGGGGCCGCTGTACGAAATTTCCAGAAGGGGGTTTTGTCCCTGTTGGTTGTCCCGCGTTACTAGGTTGGTTTGCTCTCATTTGGGGGTTATTTGAATTTGGCCTTGGGTTCCCACCGAAATTTGTTGGTCTGGGGCTTGGAGATGCATAGTTTTGAGGTTTGGGGTTTCGGTTGAAATTGTTATTATTGTTCATCGGTCGTGGGCCTGGCTGGAAAGTTGGTCTGGGGAGGTTTGGAGGTATGTTAGGTCCTATTTTTCTGGTACCCATCGACAACATTTGGTAGTCATTGGTCATCAGTCCAACGGCCTGACTTAGTGTCTCGGGGTTCCTGGCTCTTAAGCTGGCTCCCAGGGGTTCTTTTAGATGCATCAGAAACACTCTTAGCGCCAGCTTTTGGTAATGGTTTATGAGGACATTCGCGTCGCGTTCTTCCTCGTGCGTCCTAGTATAGGCTATGAGGAGTCTCAAATGTTTTTGTACCCTATCGTGGAATTTGAAGGGGTCTTCCTGATCTTGTTGTCTGAAATGAGCCAGATGTAGGGTTAACGTAGGACCGTCTCTTTTGTCCTCGAATCCCCCTATAATCGCGTCCCTTATTTCTTTATACGTGGAGCAGTCGCTAGCTGCGATGAGCTCCGCGGCGGGGGATATGATTTTAGATTTTATGGCAGAGATCAGGGCAAAATTGTGAAAGGACCCAGGGGCTGTCTCGTCAAAAAATTGGTCGTATAATTTCTGAGTTATTTCTAAAAATGGTTTGACTGCTTCAAGTCTGCCATCAAATAAGGGGATCATATCGACATAGTGCTTGGAAAGAGTGGCGCGGTTACCCTCTGGTATAACTTGGTTTACCATTAAAGATTTTACCAACCCTGTTAGTTCCGCGATCTGATTTTGCTGTTGGCCAATTATCCTTTCGGCGGTCCATTGTTCCGCGTGGGCGTTGGAGGAGCTTGTTTGTTGGGGGTCTTCCATTTGGTTCTCAGAGATGGTAGTTAGAGGAGATTGAAATTTAGGAAATACCCTAGCGTGAAGGTATTTCTTATATAGTTTTGGAATTTTAGCGAATTAATTCGCGGCTTTGTAAAGGATGTGAATAGCGGCTGAAACAAATTCAATCTGACGCTTTGCTGTACAGGGGAAGAGAAATGGGTTAGCTTATAACTAACATAAAGAGTAAACAAGATAATGATATTTTGAAATATTAGTTGCTAAGACTTAAGGATAGTGAAGGTCGACGGAGTTCTCGACGGAGGAAGATTAGGTCGGGTGAGTATCGTGTGGGCGAAAGAGTCGCGGGCTGAGCAAGCTCGGGTGAGCGAGAAGATAAGATGCGGATGAAGAGCGGCGTATTTAAATGTTCGCCTTTAAATAGCTCCCAAGTGCGAGTCGTTGGAGGAGATGATTATTCCGATTTTTAAATGAAGAAATTTTTCTTGAAGTTTCTCCCAAGTGCGCGTCGTTGAAGGAGATTGAATGATTTTAATTCGTTTTTGATTGTTAGGTTTCTCCCAAGTGCGAGTCGTTGGAGGAGTTTGATCAAGCGGCGCCCCAAGTGCGAGTCGTTGCAGGGCGTTGAGTTAATAATTTTGGTAGTCCCAAGTGCGTGTCGTTGTAAGACTCCGGTTACGAAATTATTAAAGCTTAAATTTAACTCACAGAAGAACGGCGTAGATCATTCTCAGTCGAAGATCTCTGGAGGCGGCTTCTGTGAGGAGTGGTGTTTCGCTTGACCGTTGGGTGGTTCGTCTCGAGCCAATTCGTCGATGTTCTCTCGAAGAATTCCGCTGAGTTGTCCGGAACGACTGCGCCAGATATATTAGGTGTTTCCAGAAATGACTTTTTAAAAAAAGTTATTTTATTCTTGCACACAAAGTAAAGATAGACAACATGAACCTAACGGTCTGAAGCGCAAACACCAACTACCTTGCCGCGCAGGGCTGGCTCCTTATAAAACCTTTGGATGCTGATGTCAGCTGAAATGGTTATCTCGGCAGTCGCAAGCTGATGCACGTAAGGGAGCTGTACATAAGTTTTATATATATATATATATATATATATATATATATATATATATATATATATATATATATATATATATATATATATATATATATATTTATATATTTATATATTTATATATGTATGTGTCATTCCAGACGATAACTCTCGAAAGAATTGAGATAAAAAGTTCAAATTTGCACGAAAAATCTGTCTTGGCAATCGACAGGCTAAGTTCGAAGATGGGCAGAATCGGGTCACCCTAAGGGGGAGTTTTGGGGAGTTTTAGGGGGGGAAAATTACCCATAAATTCCCAAAATGAAAAGGTCTGACAAGTGACACCTCATTTTAAAGGTTTTTGTACGCTGAACACGATGGTGAAATCAGAATTGCGATATCTCATTCCATTCTCAAACTGGAGCACTTTGAAGATGAAGGAACGTGGTTATTTCTTGAGATGTTCTTCCTGGTTCGTCTGCTCTAATCTGATAACGGAATGGGATATCGCAATTCTCACCATCGAGTTCAGCGTTGGAAAATCTACAAACCGAGGTGTTACTCGGCAAAAAATGGAACAAAAAATTTGTTACGTACCCAATACCTACTCTTCTGGTATTCAAAACATTTTTGATTTTCCCCTCCCCCTCCTTCCACCCCAAATTTTACTTTGCGTAAAACTACTCCTGTTTTAATTTTGTATGGTATCAAGTTGGGAAAACATTGGCCGAAAATTAATTTTCAGAAAATTTTAGGCGGAGGAGGAAGATGCCGAAAACTTCGAAAATTCGCTCTTATAGCCATGCTGCATGACTGTGGTTTTTTTTATGTTTCCAGTGTTATTATACAAACTGATGGTGATTTCAGACGATTTCCCAGGTTTTTCACTCATAAAAAATCAATTTTGGGAGCTGAACATTTGGTAGAACTCAATTTTCCACTCTTTGGTCAAAATCGACTTCATATTCGGTCTTCTCGTCCCCAAAAACATGGAAAATGATATCTCAGAAGATCATGTTACTAACATGTTGCTTAAACGCAAAAAGTACCTATTTTTATACACATTTTCACTCATAACACCCCTGGGTATATTTCGATCGGGCTGAAAAGTTTCGGGACACAACTAGGGCCCAAATGGAGCATGTGTGGGAAAGAACGAATTTTTTAGAACGAAAATGAAGCCGGTACACGTGATACGGCGTACGGCGTACGGCGGACGGACATTGCATTCTTGGAATCTACGCACCTTGAAACGGAAAAGAAAATATTTTGAGGGGGTGTTATAAAAATTGTTTGCTAACCGAATACATAGGTGTATTATTCACAGAATTAAAATCCAAAATGCAATGTTCGTCCGCCGTCCGCCGTATCACGTGTACCAGCTTCATTTTAGGTCTAAAAAAGTCGTTCTTTCGCACACATGCTCCATTTGGGCCCTAGCTGTGTCCCGAAACTTTGCAGCCCGATTGGAATATACCCAGGGGTGTTATGAGTAAAAATGTGTATAAAAATAGGCACTTTTGGTTTATTATTCTGTGAATAATACACCTATGTAATCGCTCAGCAAAAAATTTTTATAACACCCCCTCAAACTTTTTTTCTTTTCCGTTTCAAGGTGCATAGATTCAAAAAATGCAATGTCCGTCCGCCGTCCGCCGTACGCCGTACGCCGTACGCCGTCCGCCGTATCACGTGTACCAGCTTCATTTTCGATCTAAAAAAGTCGTTCTTTCGCACACATGCTCCATTTGGGCCCTAGTTGTGTCCCGAAACTTTTCAGCCCGATCGGAATATACCCAGGGGTGTTATGAGTGAAAATGTGTGTGAAAATAGGTACTTTTTGCGTTTTAGCAACATTTTGGTAACCTGAGCTTTTGAGGTATCGTTTTCCATGTTTTTGGGGACGAGAAGATCGAATATGAAGTCGATTTTGGCCAAGGAGTGGAAAATTGAGGTTGTACCAGATGTTCAGCTCCCAAAATTGATTTTTTATGAGTCAAATACCTGCGAAATCACCATCAATTTGTAGAATAACACTAGAAAAAGTGTCAACACGTGGATCAAGACGATTAAATGATGGCACTACCAATGATCAAAGATAATTTGAAAAAAAAAGATCTTACCTACCTAATTTGTGTGTTGGGGGCCAAAATTGGTGGAAACCATCAGAAATAGATATTTCAATTATTTCACATGAAACAAACAATAAATGTACAGCCAACATTTCTGTAGAATAATAAACCCCATGTGACAAGGACTTTGCAGCGTTTTTGTGCTGTGCTGTTCAGCTCCCAAAATTGATTTTTTATGAGTCAAAAACCTGGGAAATCGTCTGAAATCACCATCAATTTGTATAATAATACTAGAAAAAGTGTTAAAGCGTGGATCAAGACGATTAATAATATTGGCACTATCAATTATGATCAAAGATAATTTGAAAAAAAAGGAGCGTACCTATTTCGTGTTTTAGGGGCCAAAATTGGTGGAAACCATCAGAAATAGCTATTTCAATTATTTTACATGAAAGAAACGATAAATGAACAGCCAAAATTTTTGTAGATGTCCAATAAAATAATAAACCCGTTTTGGTTTATTATTCTGAGAATAATACACCTATGTATTCGCTCAGCAAAAAATTTTTATAACACCCCCTCAAAATTTTTTCTTTTCCGTTTCAAGGTGCATAGATTCCAAAAACGCTGCAAAGTCCTTGTCACATGGGTTTATTATTCTATTGGAGTTCTAGAGATTTTTGTTGGCTGTTAAATGTATTGTTTCTTTCATGTGGAATGATTGAAATAGCTATTTCTGATGATTTTCACCAATTTTGGCCCCCAAAACATGGAATAGGTACGCTTTTTTTTTTTAAGATCATCTTTGATCATTGGTAGTGGCATTTAATGGTCTTGATTCACCTGTTTACACTTTTTCCAATGTTATTGTACACATTGATGGTGATTTCAGACAGTTTTCCAGGTTTTTGACTCATAAAAAACCAATTTTGGGAGCTGAACCTTTGGTAAAACCTCAATTTCCGCGTCTTTGGTCAAAATCGACTTCATATTCGGTCTTCTCGTCCTCAAAAACATGGAAAAAGATACCTCAAAAGCTCATGTTACTAACATATTTGTCGTGAGTCCCTCCCGGAACTCCAACTCACTAGAATTAAGTTCTCACCAAAAACAACCTGTTGAAATAAGGCTCTGGGAATAAACAGTAAGAGTGGGGCAACCGACGCAGGACCCGGCTCAACCTGAAACCCCACCACCAGGGTGGGGACTTCAGTGTCTATATAACCCCGGATCCTGCGCCATTTTCGCCATTCTACGTCTCCTCTAGCTGCTGGCTACTCTCTCTCTCTCCTCAAACCTCTTCTCTCAAACTTCACTTCTCAAATGCTCTCATAGTAAATTCACACACACAGTAAATTCACACTCACCCATTTCATCAGAGTTAGGTGGAGGTCTCGCCCTTAACCAACCCTGATGAAACACACTACACGCTCGGTGGAGGTCCGCCCTTAACCGCACACACACTCACTTAAATTCAAACACACACATAAATTTAGTCAGGTATGGTGGAGGTCTCGCCCTTAACCAACCTGACGAAATTTATCACACGCTCGGTGGAGGTCCGCCCTTAACCGCACACACACACACACACACAACCAAATTCCACGCACTTCATGCAATCAAATTCACTAACTTAAATTCACTTCAACCTTTCCAACACACGCTCGGTGGAGGTCCGCCCTTAACCGCAAACACACCAAAAATCAACACACATCAAATTTTAGCTTTAAATTCACTCCTATCCTACATCCAATCACCTCCACCTCTCATGGTGAATTTTACATCAACCTAAATTCACCATAATATTGTTAAAACGCAAAAAGTACCTATTTTTATACACATTTTCACTCATAACACCCCTGGGTATATTCCGATCGGGCTGAAAAGTTTCGGGACACAACTAGGGCTCAAATGGAGCATGTGTGCGAAAGAACGACTTTTTTAGACCGAAAATGAAGCCTGTACACGTGATACGGCGTACGGCGTACGGCGGACGGCGGACGGCGGACGGCGGACGGACATTGCATTTTTGGAATCTACGCACCTTGAAACGGAAAAGAAAAAATTTTGAGGGGGTGTTATAAAAATTTTTTGCTGAGCGAATACATAGGTGTATTATTCACAGAATAATAAACCAAAATGCAATGTCCGTACGCCGTACGCCGTATCACGTGTACAGGCTTCATTTTCGGTCTAAAAAAGTCGTTCTTTTGCACACATGCTCCATTTGGGCCCTAGTTATGTCCGAAACTTTTCAGCCCGATCGGAATATACCCAGGGGTGTTATGAGTGAAAATGTGTATAAAAATAGGTACTTTTTGCGTTTTATCAACATGTTAGTAACATGAGCTTCTGAGATATCGTTTTCTATGTTTTTGGGGACGAGAAGACCGAATATGAAGTCGATTTTGACCAAAGAGTGGAAAATTGAGTTCTACCAAATGTTCAGCTCCCAGAATTGATTTTTTATGAGTGAAAAACCTGGGAAATCGTCTGAAATCACCATCAGTTTGTATAATAACACTGGAAAAAGTGTCGAGACGTGGTTCAGGACGATTAAATGGCACTACCAATGATCAAAAATAGTTTTAAAAAAAAAGAAAAAAAGAGCGTACCTAATTTGTGTTTTGGGGGCCAAAATTAATGGAGACCATCAGAAGTAGCTATTTCGATTATTACGCATGAAAGAAACAATTAATGAACAGCCAACATTTCTGTAGGTATGTCCAATAGAATAATAAACCCATGTGACAAGGACTTTGCAGCGTTTTTACTCTGTATTCATTGTTGAGTTTCAAATTCGTTTGCGGTAAGGCGAAGCTGCCGACTCTGTGGACTGGACTATTTAGTGCAAACCGTACAGCAAGCCAAATTTCCCCCGCTGGACAACAAGAGGCACTTCAGACTGAGACACGTGTTTATATCTGAATACCATATCCGCGTTTATTATTGGATAGTGGAGTTTGAATCACATTATCCGCATGCCATATGAGAACTCCACGCTCACGTTGTATAATATCCGCGAAGGTTTTACTGGCGACACTTGAGACGTTTCTTATCTTGGAAACGTCGACGACAAGATTAGCTTAATTTCAATTTGCCCATGCGATATCCCAGCGACGGATCAAATCAGATAGCTATTGCTCGAGTTGTTCTTGCAACCCGCTTTTGGTTTATTATTCTGTGAATAATACACATAATGTATTCGCTCAGCAAACAATTTTTAGAACACCCCCTCAAAATTTTTTCTTTTCCGTTCCAAGGTGCGTAGATTCCAAAAAACGCTGCAAAGTCCTTGTCACATGGGTTTATTATTCTATTGGAGTTCTAGAGATTCTTGTTGGCAGTTAAATTTATTGTTTCTTTCATGTGGAATGATTGAATTAGCTATTCCTGATGATTTCCACCAATTTTGGCCACCAAAACATGAAATAGGTATACTTTTTTTTTCCCCCAGATCATCTTTGATCATTAGTAGTGCGATTTAATGGTCTTGATTCAGCTGTTTACAATTTTTCTAATGTTAGTATACACATTGATGGTGATTTCAGACAGTTTTCCAGGTTTTTGACTAAAAAAAACCAATTTTGGGAGCTGAACCAATGGTAAAACCTCAATTTCCGCGTCTTTGGTCAAAATCGACTTCATATTCGGTATTTTCGTCCCCAAAAACATGGAAAACGATACCTCAAAAGCTCATTTTACTAACATGTTGCTAAAACGCAAAAAGTACCTATTTTTACACACATTTTCACTCATAACACCCCTGGGTATATTCCGATCGGGCTGAAAAGTTTCGGGACATAACTAGGGCCCAAATGGAGCATGTGTGCGAAAGAACGACTTTTTTAGATCTAAAATGAAGCCTGTACACGTGATACGGCGTACGGCGTACGGCGGACGGCGGACGGACATTGCATTTTTGGAATCTACGCACCTTGAAACGGAAAAGAAAAAAGGTTGAGGGGGTGTTATAAAAATTTTTTGCTGAGCGAATACATAGGTGTATTATTCACAGAATAATAAACCAAATGCAATGTCCGTCCGCCGTCCGCCGTATCACGTGTACCGGCTTCATTTTCAATCTAAAAAATTCTTTCTTTCCCACACATGCTCCATTTGGGCCCTAGTTGTGTCCCGAAACTTTTCAGCCCGATCGGAATAAACCCAGGGTTGTTATGAGTGAAAATGTATTTAAAAAAAGGTACTTTTTGTGTTTTAGTAACATGTTAGTAACATGAGCTTTTGAGGTATCGATTTCCATGTTTTTGAGGACGAGAAGACCGAAGTCGATTTTGACCAAGGAGTGGAAAATTGAGGTTGTATCAGAGTTTCAGCTCCCAAAATTGATTTTTTATGAGTCAAAAACCTGGGAAATCGTCTGAAATCACCATCAATTTGTATAATAACACTAGAAAAAGTGTCAACACGTGGATCAAGACGATTAAATGGCACTACCAATGATCAAAGATAATTTGAAAAAAAAAGGAGCGTAGGTACCTAATTCAAGTTTTGCGGGCCAAAATTGGTGTAAACCACCAGAAATAGCTATTTCAAATATTTTACATGAAATAAACAATAAATGAACAGCTAACATTTCTGTAGGTATGCCCAGTAGAATAATAAACCCATGTGAACAGGACTTTGCAGCGTTTTTGGTTTATTATTCTGTGAATAATACACCTATGTATTCGGTCAGCAAAAAATTTTTATAACACCCACTCAAAATTTTTTGTTTTCCGTTTCAAGGTGCCTAGATTCAAAAAATGCAATGTCCGTCCGCCGTCCGCCGTACGCCGTACGCCGTCCGTTGTATCACGTGTACCGGCTTCATTTTAGGTCTGAAAAAGTCGTTCTTTCGCACACATGCTCCATTTGGGCCCTAGTTGTGTCCCGAAACTTTTCAGCCCGATCGGAATATACCCAGGGGTGTTATGAGTGAAAATGTGTGTAAAAATAGGTACTTTTTGCGTTTTAGCAACATGTTGGTAACATGAGCTTTTGAGGTATCGGTTTCCATGTTTTTTTGGACGAGAAGACCGAATATGAAGTCGATTTTGACCAAAGAGGGGAAAATTGAGTTCTACCAAATGTTCAGCTCCCAAAATTGATTTTTTATGGGTGAAAAACCTGGGAAATCGTCTGAAATCACCAATTGTTTGTATAATAACCCTGGAAAAAGTGTCAACACGTGGATCAAGACGATTAAATGGCACTACCAATGATCAAAGATAGTTAAAAAAAAACAAAAAAACAAACGTACCTAATTTGTGTTTTAGGGGCCAAAATTAATGGAAACCATCAGAAATAGCTATTTCGATTATTACGCATGAAAGAAGCAATAAATGAACAGCCAACATTTCTGTAGGTATGTCCAATAGAATAATAAACCCATGTGACAAGGACTTTGCAGCGTTTTTTCTTTTCCGTTTGCGTAGATTCCAAAAATGCGATGTCCGTCCGCCGTACGCCGTATCACGTGTACCGGCTTCATTTTCGGTCTAAAAAAGTCGTTCTTTCGCACACATGCTCCATTTGGGCCCTAGTTGTGTCCCGAAACTTTGCAGCCCGATTGGAATATAACCAGGGGTGTTGTGAGTGAAAATGTGTATAAAAATAGGTACATTTTGTGTTTTAGTAACATGAGCTTTTGAGGTATTATTTTCCATGTTTTTGGGACGAGAAGATCGAATATGAAGTCGATTTTGACCAAAGAGTGGAAAATCGAGGTTCTAACGAAGTTTCAGCCTTAAATTTAAGTTAAATTTTGGTCTAAAATCGTCGTTTTTCCGCACACAGGTCGGGTCCCCATTTGAACACATTTGGGTCCTAGTTGTGCTCCGAAACACGGCAGCCCGATCGGCGTACACCCAGGGGTGATATGGGAGAAAAATGAGTGAAAAATAGGGTTTTTCGAGGGATTTTTGATGTTTTAGTGAACATGAGCTTGTGAGGTATCGTTTTCCATGTTTTTTAGGGCGATAAGACCGAATATGTGGTTGGTTTTGACCGAAGAGTGGAGGAAGCTCCCAAAATCGTTTTTTATGAGTCAAAAACGTCGGACATTTTCTGAAATCACCATTCATTTGTTTAATGACACTAGAAGTAGTATCAAAAGGACAATCAAGACAGTTAAATGGTACTATCAATGATCGAAAATAATCTGTTGAAAGGAAAAGCCGAGCCTAACTAGTGTTTTTGGGGGCCAAAACTGGCGGAAACCATCAGAAATAGCCATTTCAATCATTGCACATGAAAGAAACATTAAATGAACAGCCAAAATTTCTGTAGGTATGTCCAATAGAATAATAAACCCATGTGACAAGGACTTTGCAGCGTTTTACGTGATGATTTTCGCCATCCGAAAATTTTCAGCATGCGCCCTCTTAGAAACATCTTCACCTTCATACAGTTAACAGACCACACCAATAATTTACTCAACGATCTTGCAAACTGCGTGACCCCGACACCGACTTTTCGACGACTCAAACGAAAAAGACTTTCTTCTTCAAGCTAGTGTTATGATTTCCGTTGAAGTTTGCTCTCAATTTGACTACAATTATTGCAGGACAATCAATGGATCGCGCCCCTACGCACAATTTTCACGCTAAATAGGCTTGTAGCCTACTATATTCAATTTTAGCCCAAACTATATACTACATTTGGTGTTATTTTGGTTTATTATTCTGTGAATAATACACCTATGTAATCGCTCAGCAAAAAATTTTTATAACACCCCCTCAGAATTTTTTCTTTTACGTTTCGAGGTGCGTAAATCCCAAAACTGCAATGTCCATCCGCCGTCCGCCGTATCATGCATATCTCATTTATTTTCGGTCTAAAAAAAATCGTTCTTTCGCACACATCCTCCATTTGGGCCCTAGTTGTGTCCCGAAACTTTGCAGCCCGATCGGAATATACCCAAGGGTATTATGGGTTAAAAGCGGAAGTAAAAATGGGGTTTTTAGCTGTTTTAGTAACATGAGCTTGTGAGCTATCGTTTTCCATGTTTTTTACGACGAGGGGACCGAATATGAAGTTAATTTTGACCGAAGATTGGAACACTGAGGTTCTAACGATGTTTCAGAACGAGGTTCTTCCGCACGCAGTTTGGATCCTCATTTGAAAGCACATACACAGGTCCTACCTAGTTGTGCTCCGACGCTCGACAGCCCGATCGGCATACACCCAGGGGTGATATGGGAGAAACATGAGTGAAAAATAGCGGGGTTTTCGAGGGCTTTTTTTTAAAGGTTTTAGTGAACATGAGCTTGTGAGGTGTCGTTTTCCATGTTTTTCAGGGCGAGAAGACCGAATATGAAGTTGATTTTGACCAAAGAGGGGAAAATTGAGGTTTTAACGAAGGTTCAGCTCCAAAAATTAATTTTTTTATGGGTCAAAAACCTGGGAAATCGTCTGAAATCTCCACAAATTTGTATAATAACCCTAGAAGTAATATCAACAGGTGGATCAAGGCAATTAAATTCTGCTGCCATTGATCAAAGATACTTTGTTTAAAAAAGTAGGAGCCTAATTCATGTTTTTGAGAAACAATAAATGAACAGCCAACATTTCTGTAGGTGTGTCCAGTAGAATAATAAACCCATGTGACAAGGACTTCGTAGCGTTTTTCACTAACGATAAAATTGCCTCATTTTTTAAAAAGGTATACGTTTATAAATATGTATGCGTTTGATAAATATAGCCTTCCCGATCAAGTAAGTATACCTAATAGTTACGATGAAGTTGCGATGTTGTTTTCTTTATAATCCAGTAGTCGCATTCCGTTGTTACAGCCCGACTGGTGTGTACCTGTACACACGGAGCGTTGGTACTTCACTGTTAGTGTGGGGCATCAGCGGCGTGTTCTCCACGCTGGGCGCACTCTGCTTCGCCGAGCTCGGGACAGCGATCACTCGCTCAGGAGGAGACTACGCCTACATCCTCGAGGCTTTCGGCGACCTCCCTGCGTTCCTCAGACTCTGGGCAGCTCTGGTCATCATCCGCCCTACAACTCAGGTACCTGTTCGGAATCGACCGGAATGTTTCCGCTTAAAACAAAACGGGATTGAAATGTTGAAAACATAAACAAAATAGGTAACAGTTTGGGGCAAGGGTTTGATATTGTTGTGTAGATTGGGTCGTGGTGCAGGTACATCCCAATCCATACGGAAGCCCATAACTATGTACCAGGTGTGTTTTGCTGTTACTGAAATGGGCTCATTTAGGAACCAGCCCCGTAAAAGGTTATGGAAATCGACTGAGGGGAACCGGAGCTATGCCGCGTGCCATGGATTTGTCCTGAGAAATCGAAACCTACACCAAATTTGTTCACAGTATGAATTTCAAAACGCTTGTGCATAGATTCAAAAGTGGTCACGATCACCATGGTAAAACCAAAATCAAACTCTCAAGAGGTTGAAGGATAATAATAAATTAGGTTACAATGTAGGTATAAGAATCAGAAGAAGGTAGAAACAATATAACCTTGCGCGTTTTTAGGCTCTTAGACTTTCATATTTTGAGAGGGAAAAAGCGGATTTCCCTTTTTCGACCGCGCTCGAATCCATCGGTAAAAAAAAGGAAATTTCAGCTCCTTCAGGTAGTTGAGTGTGTATGTGTGTGCACGCGCGCGCATTTCTTCGAACCGCCATTTACTCACAGCCCAGCGGTCAAAATTGGGTCCTAGTTCATCCCATAATAATTTCGTCGCATTCGTATTAGTAGTAGCGACTGCGCATGCGCAATAACCGGCCATAACCGGCAACCCAATGTTCCAAAAAAACCATCTTTCTTTAGTCTGGTCCAGTTGTCTCCAGTTCCATATATTTAGATCATAGTTAAAACCCTACTAATTCCACCAATGGATCGATTGTTAATTGAAAAAATACTTTCTTTCGAACAATCCTAGAAAACATCCTACAAAATACTACCTGTTATGAACACGGACAGCTAATTACACCCATAGTACCAAGGCCTGGCCATGTAATCCATGGATTGCTCTAGACCAGTGGTTCTCAACCTTTTTAAACCTGCCGCCCCCTTTAGGAGTTGATTATTTTTCAACGCCCACCTAATGTGAAAATCCCTAAGTTTGGGTACGGAAAATGGGGGGGGGGGGGATGTTATGAATGTAATACACACAGCTGTGTGTGGGATTGTTGTGGTTCAGAGCCTGTTTCTTAAAATGAGGTTCAGTGTTAGGAAGTGTCATGTACTGGATGTCGAGTCGGTTTCTTTTATCATGGGCTACCGGCCGAAAAACGTCACGACATGAAAAAGCGACCCAAAAAACGTTACTGGTGTCTCATCAAATGTTTCGAATTTCTCTCGCGACGTTCTTCCTTTTCATCGTCGTTGGTCCGTTGGTACCAGACATTCGAAGAGGTATAAATACACTGCCAAGGTGATGGCACAGGAGCTTCCTCGTCACAATCAGAGTGACCCATTATACATTACATTACATTACATAACATTACATAACGTGAAATATACATATTACATAACATTACATTACATAACATTACATGAAATATACATATTACATAACATTACGTCCATAATACATTACGTCCATTATACATAATTGCGAATGTTATGCGTGTTTGAAGAATATCACGTTAGCGCATGCGCAGGGCGAACCGCTGGCTCTATCATGTTGAAATTTATATGGGACCTCAATGGGCCCTACCCGCTTAATCCCTGAGAATTACATTGAAATTGGGTGAAATCTTTGGTTACTACGGCTGTAACAAGGAAATTGAATCTATTTCACGCCAGCGCATGCGCAGAGCACACCGAGGGTCCGATCATGCTGAAATTCATACTAGACCTCACTAGGCCTTGTCCAAACAACCCTTGAAAATTTGAGCGAAATTGAATCAAAATTGTGAAAGTTATGCGTGTTTGTTGAATTTAACGTTAGCGCATGCGCAGGGCGTACCGCTGGATCAATCATGTTGAAATTTGTATGGGACCTCAAGGGGCCTTATCCGCACCATCCCTCAAAATTTCAGCTGAATGAATTCAAAATCGTGGAAGTTATGGCTGTAACAAGGAAATGCGGACAGACAGACTCACAGACCCACAGACTCACAGACCCACAGACCGACAGACACGGAACCAAATTTGTTCAGTAGGCTTTGAAACGCAAAATGCAAGTGGAAATTTTGATTTCTGAAGACAAAAATTTTTTGGCTCACGAAAGTGAACACAAGGCTTCCGCTGCTTCGCAGACTCGGAAGCAAAATGTGAAAGGGAGGTTCCGACACAACTTTCCCGGAAAATGCACGGGTACAAATGGATTCTAACATCAGGACCTCCCATTTAGGACCCCCTAGAACATGATGCAAAGATCTCCATCAAAATCGGTCCAGTCCTTTAGAAGTTGGGCACGACTGACCTTTTACCTTTGCTCAGAATCGTCTCATTATCGGTATTTTGAGCACGTACACACCATGTTCCATAGTTTCATTCGAACGAACTAAATCACTGGGAGGCAATTAACAGTTTTTTTGACAACAGTCCGCACTTCAGCGTAGAGGTAACTGATATTAGCTTGAAGCCAAAATTCCTGAGCATCATCCTAGAAACTGGCTTTCTACGTCTCACTAGTTGAAAGTTCAGTCAATATTTCCTGAATCTCAACCTCTGTTTTCTCAATGTGCACAGAGGATTCATGAACCATTGAGGACAAAATATCCTCAAAACGTTCGGAAAAGGTCTTATGCAAAGACTACAGTGTTCACAGCAAACTGTTTCATCAAAGGGATTTCAATATTCTATGCAGGATACTATTCTTATCCGACAGGATTGAAAACTGGCAAATCACAACTTCGTTGCGGCCGAAATAACAGATTTCGTTTTTATTAAATTGAGTTCATAACCTTGAAGTTGCGAATTGATTCCACTGAATCTGGCGATTTTATCAGTCAGGTAAGCAACATCGATTATAAATTGTAGCTAGGTATCAGCCTCTCAGATGTACCTAAATACATCTCAAGAACAGAATCGAGAAGATTCCTGAACCTTTTGAAGTGTTCAGGCAGGCGCCTTTTGAGAGTCAATATATAGCTTTTTCAAATTGAATTCGTCCTTTTACAAAATGAATTCGTCCTTTTTCAAAATGAATTATTCCTTTTTCAAAATGAATTCGTCCTTTTACAAAACGAATTCGTCCTTTTACAAAATGAATTCGTCCTTCATAAAGAGGGACCAAATCTTGAAGGTAACCAGACCAAATGATATGCAGATACCTTTTCTCGAAGAATAATAATTTATTGCATTTGTTTGCATAGTTAATAAATATATGTAGTAGAAGAAATTTACAAAGTTTACAAGGAATAATTGATACAAGAAATTTACAGAAAGTTGGCAAGACATTCATACAAAGCCAATGTAAGGAAGCTCCATTGAGAAGATGTGCGGGAGATAAGGAATGACATGCAGAAGATTTCCGCGCCCTCGCATAAAGACCGCATGCCTACCGCCACCGTTTTCCAGAGCCCCAGACGCCGCCCTTATTACCTTCAAGATTTGGGCCCTCTTTATGAAGGACGAATTCATTTTGTAAAAGGACGAATTCAATTTGAAAAAGCTATATAAACACGCTCACCGCCCAAAACAAGTTCGCCGCCCCTCAGTACCCCTCTACCGCCCCCGTTGAGAACCGCTGCTCTAGACCATGTATGCTTACCTGGGCAAGTACCGGTAACAACAATATTTGACAGTTTCAATTTCAGTTTCACTTTATTCATCATCTTTCTGCAGGCGATCGTAGCGTTGACGTTTGCTCAGTATGCTGCCAAACCCTTTTTTCCTGACTGTGATACTCCTCCTATCGCTGTGTCCCTACTTGCCGCTGCTGCTCTCTGTAAGTCCTCATTTCACTTACTAGTTACTGCTTACCTATTTATAGTACCATAAATCAATCAGTCGGTGGTGAATTGTTTTTCACTCGGACCATATTTTGGCGCCTCGGCGGTCATCGTCTTAGTCGAAAAGGGAAGTAAGTACCTATATTGTATAGTAAGTAATAGCTCTATTTTTATTTTCTATCTTACTAGAAACTATGTGTCTGTTACACTGCAATTTTCATAGATAATAAAAGATATCCGTTTCATAACTACCTTCTGCATACCTCGCCGCTTCTACTCTCCATTGAGTCCTAATTTATCTAAAGCCTTATGAAGGCTAATAATGTTATCATTCGAGCGAATATTAAATAATTCATCGCCGACTTGTTGAAAATGCCTTGGCAGACAAGACATTCAGATACGTCGGAAAATGTCATTTTCAAACAACTTTGTTTTCAAGGAAGTAAGTGAGCAGGATGAACACAACTCTACAGAATCACTGAAAGGAGGGTCCACGTACACAGTACGCACGTAATATGCGTAAGGTTGTAGTAGTTTCAAAAACACTTCATTCGTGCAGTCGCAAAAACCTAATGTAGAAAACATTCAGTACCGCCTTTTGTGAGTCTATTAATATCTCCAGATATTTTCCATTGCCGTATTTTCCGTTGCCGTATCTGCCCAGAGGTTACTGCGCACACCTCTCCTGTTTGGTTTGTTCAGACGTATTGGAATTCGACATTCCTGGTTGATTTTGCCGGTTAGATTTCCGGTTATTATCCTGCTGCCATGTGCAGTGGCGTAGCCAGGATTGTTGAATGGGGGGGGGGGGGGGGGGGTGGTATCGGAAAAAGCAGTCGGAAGTTCCTGTCATGCAGCATGGCTATAACAGCGAATTTTCAAATAAATATTCCTGCTATTGTGTAAAAACATGATATTGCGAGAAACCATACCACTTTTCTTAAAATTATATCATTTTTCGTGATTTTAGCCATTTTTGCCGATGTTTGACCCCAATGAAGTCAAATTTGACCCATTTGTTTTTAGAAAAATAACTTTATCATCGAGATAGTCCCTCCGTCGTGATTAATCATCCCACACAACGTCAGGTGAATTAATATTGATTTTAGCCCTTAATACCACAATTTTTTACCCCAAAAATCAAAATCTGACCCATATTCTGTGTAAAAAAAACTTAAATTATATTTTTCTGTCTTTACTCACCCTTCCGTACCACATCCAGTGATTTTATATCAGTTGTTTGCAATTTTAGCCGTTTTTACCGACTTTTGATCCCTAAAAACTCAGATTTGACCCCCTTGGAATTTTTGAAAATCGCTCATCTTCGAACGTATCCTTTTGTTTGGCAATACAAAAGTTTTGGAGAAATTTGGAATTTTTATCATGTACCCAAGGACAGATATCATCTGGAGTGGCACATAAATATACATAATATATACATTTTTGTTAAAATCTAGGAATGAACTGAGGATGCTCTGAAACAGATTTGCCTATAAAAATATTTCAAAAATGCATGTTCTGAAAATGTTACCCATTGCAATAGCTTCATTTTCTTTGAAAGTTCGCTAATAAGATTTGACATTACAAACAAAGCTGAATTAAAATTAAATTTAACAAAGCACTAAATGTTACAGGTAACGTTAGGTAAGATAAACTGATGAAATAAAACATTTATTTGGCAACTCGCGAATTTTCAAGGAAAATGAAGATATTGCAATGGGTCCAACATTTTCAGAACATGAGTTTTTGAAATTATTTTATAGGCAATCCGTTTCAGAGCATCCTGATTTCATCCCTAGATTTTAACAAAAATGTATACGTATATTATATATAATTTTTTAAGTGTCACTCCAGACGATATCTGACCTTGGGTATGTGATAAAAATTCCAAATTTCGCCAAAATTTTCTTATTGCCGTACAAAAGGATGAACAATTTTCAAAAATTCGAAAGGAGTCTAATTTGAGTTTTTTTGGGGTCAAAAATGAGTAAAAACGGCTAAAATTGATATATAAAATCACTGAAAGTGGTATGGAAGGATAAGTTAAGACAGAAAAATACCATTTCAGTTGTTTCACGCAGAATGGGGGTCTAATTAGGATTTTTTGGGGTCAACAATTGGTATTAAGGGCTAAAATCAATATTATTCACCTGAAGTGTGGGATGGTGACGGTGAGGGACTATTTCGATAAACATTTTTGTCAAAAAGAGTGGGTCAAATTTTTGGGACAGATAGTTTGTAATCAAATAAACGTAAAATATTCAACTGTTTAGCCATATTTTGATTTACCGTTTAATCTGGTATTGTTGTATTTTTTGTTTGGTTACTTTTGGGTTATGACCCCCACTAACCCCCCCCCCCCCCTCCCACGGCTACGCCACTGGCCATGTGAACGCCTCTGCGGCAAAAATTATGGCGAACGCGTTGCCGTACCGGATTGCCGTCCGGAATTGCATCTCCATGTGAACCTAGCTTTAGTTGCTCAATCGCGGAGAACTGTACAGCGGGAGTGTTGTACATCAACTATTGAAGAGTATGTGTTCAACCGTAGGTACATCATTCATTGTACACAGGATTCTCCCAAGGATATTTGTTATGAATTCTACGAGAGTAATGGGTACCCAAATATTTTTCTCAGAAGAGAAGAGCGTTTCATTAATGATTATATTGTGCAATGAATAAATGAATAAGAAGAAGCGGAGTTGAATGAAAACTGCAGAAGTCAAAAATTCAAATACAATCTCAACAGTTATAGACCACATTAAATATTATGAAAGTTAGACTTGTATGACCCTAAGGAGCCATACAAATTTACTTAACGCATTTTTTCGTCATTTTTAACCCACCCCCTCCCCCCAATGTAACACACAGTAGCGATTGAGCGTAAATCAATCATAGCAAACTAAAAAACAGCTTGAATTTTTTAAACATAATTTTAAGCATCATTTGGCAAGGACTTCAATAAAATAGGATTTTTAATGGGTCGTTGTTTTTATTTGTTCAGAACAAATCTGGCACAAACACGACTTACTGATACAAACAAGAAAATAAGCTATCCCAGATAAGCGTAACAAATTAAAGTTGTAACTAATATTAATACTAAACAAGTTTATAGTAACAAAACCAGAAAACCAGAAACGAAACCAGAAAAGTTCATATCTAGTGAAAAAAGTTCTAACGTGAGATAACAAAACTGAAGTCGTCAGATAAATATAAATAATTACATTTTCAAGTACCAAACAGTCCTATGAATTAGGTATCTAAGTTAAATGTGTGAGTTACGCGCAGACCCCCCCCCCCCCCCCCCCGGCCACCATCAACCCAAATAACGCAGCGTAACGGTACCCCCCCCCCCCCCCCTCATAAGTGCGTTACGTAATATGTGTACAAACCCTTAACTTTATAGGAAGGAGTATAATTCATAAGCACAGCGTATCTATTAGCGCTACAGTAGAACCTGGATAATTGACGTTTCAAGGGACCGACCCTTTACCGGTCAATCAACCAGGTTTATCAGTCATCCGCTTTTCATTTATCCAGGTCAAGAACAATGAATCTGTCAATTGAGCAGGTTACGAATGAAAAAAGACCAGTCATGCAGCATGACTTAATGAGCGAATTTTCAAAGAAATATTCGAATTAATGGCTATGGTTTTGAATAAAGGAAAACTTCGGTCTAAAATTTGGTTTTCTATGTATATTCTCTTCGTATTTATTTTAATTTGTACGTTTTGTCCATCCTGATTCTACCGTTTGTTATGAGTAGATTCCTTGTTCCTTCTGAATGGCCTTTCCTCTTGACTACGATTTCAGGCCTGGTATCTAAAACCAGTTCAAGATTTGCTCTACTAGGTAGGTAGATCCTTCCTTCTTCATTGATATTATTTTTATCATGTTAAGTACCTACCTACCTTTGAATATCAAATATTCGTATGATACTGATAATAAAAATAAACCAAAACCACAGTCATGCAGCATGGCTATAAAAGCGAATTTTCGAAGTTTTCGGCATTTCCTCCTCCGCCTAAAATTTTCTGAAAATTAATTTTCGGCCAATGTTTTCCCAACTTGATACCATACAAAATTAAAACAGGAGTAGTTTTACGCAAAGTAAAATTTGGGGTGGAAGGAGGGGGAGGGGGAAATCAAAAATGTTTTGAATACCAGAAGAGTAGGTATTGGATACGTAACAAATTTTTGTTCCATTTTTTGCCGAGTAACACCTCGGTTTGTAGATTTTCCAACGCTGAACACGATGGTGAAGTCAGAATTGCGATATCCCATTCCGTCATCAGATTAGAGCAGACGAACCAGGAAGAACATCTCAAGAAATAACCACGTTCCTTCATCTTCAAAGTGCTCCAGTTTGAGAATGGAATGAGATATCGCAATTCTGATTTCACCATCGTGTTCAGCGTACAAAAACCTTTAAAATGAGTTGTCACTTGTCAGACTTTTTCATTTTGGGAATTTATGGGTAATTTTCCCCCCCCTAATACTCCCCGAAATTCCCCCTTAGGGTGACCCGATTCTGCCCATCTTCGAACTTAGCCTGTCGATTGCCAAGACAGATTTTTCGTGCAAATTTGAACTTTTTATCTCAATTCTTTCGAGAGTTATCGTCTGGAATGACACATACATATATAAATATATAAATATATATATAAATATATAAATATATATATATATACATATAATTTTTGGTGTCTTTCGGCAGTGAATTCAGGATGGTCTGAAACGGATTTTGGTATAAAAATCTTTCGGAAATTCGAGTTTTAAAAATTTTGGACCGAGAACAATAGCTTCCTTTTCTTCGAAAATTCGCTAATTGATAAGATACCTACCTAACCTTCTTCCTCCTACTGTTAGTACCTAAATTGAATAATTTGAAATAGATTTTTTCTTTCGTCTTCCTTCTAGTAATACGTGGGCCGGTACTTGTCTATCTATGAAGGTATCATAACAATTATATGTCAAATGGGAAATTCAAGGAGTTGTACTAATCGTTTGCCTCCCCCTTTTTTGCTTCGAACGCTCGTCTTCAATTAATACTTCTCACATTTTTCAATCTGACCACTCTAAGGGGGTGAGGGGGGGGGGGGGGTAAGAGTTTAAAGATTATCCTAGTTTTGGGTAATTTTTGCGCACTTTAAATGCTCTAATTTAAGAACGGATTTAGATATCTAAAATCCGATTTCACCATCGTGTTCAGCGTGCAAAAACCTTTAAAATGAGGGGTCACTTGTTAGAAAATAACATTTTGGGGATTTTTGGGTAATTTTTGCGCACTTTAAATGCTCTAATTTGAGAACGGATCAAGATATCTAAAATCCGATTCCACCATCGTGTTCAGCGTGCATAAACCTTTAAAATGAGGGGTCACTTGTTGGAAAATAACATTTTGGGGATTTTTGGGTAATTTTTGCGCACTTTAAATGCGCCAAAACCCTCTTTAGAGTAGGCCAATTTCGCCCATCTTCGAACTTAGCCTTTCGATTGCCAAGATAGATTTTTTGTGCAAATTTGAGCTGTTTATCTCAATTCTATCGAGAGTTATCGTCTGGAGTGACACATATATATATATATATACATATAAAAAAGTGTTAAATTTCAGGAATCGTTTTAGAATGGTCTGAAACGGATTTCTATGAAGAAAATTTCCAAAAATTTATATTATTTAAATTTCGAAGCCATTGCAATAGCTTCATTTTCTTTGAAAATTCGCTAAAA